>AZLU01000192.1:27312-78229 GCA_002224055.1 Pezizomycotina sp. ARF18
GCTTCGCGAAAATTTTTTGAAACATGAAAAAGCGAGGAAAAGCCTTTTCTTACCATTTATTAGACAAAAAGGAACACCGATGACGCATTAACACACAGAGCTGCAAAAGGTGAACTGCGAAATAGTGTCAACTGCGAGACAATCGGTAGGGCTAATTAGCTTATTGTCTTATGCAAAGAAAGATATATTATTATTGATAAATAGTCAGACGTCTCGGTTCTCTTTTTTTTTAATCGTTCCTCAAAAGATACACTTCAAAAAGCAGGCGGCAGGTAAGTGGAAGTAGTGAAACGTTGGCAGACCAGACCGCCCCGCTTGGTCCGTGTGCCGTCCTCCATAAGAATGCCGAGAATTATGAGAATAAAACCATCTAGAACCCTTTCTAACCTCGGGTGGAGTGCACGACAAGGCTCGACTATCACGATCGGGACGGTGTACAACGCATTCCTCACTGGGAAAGCTCGAGACGTTAAGAAAGAGAGAGTATAGAAGAAGGAAAACAAGAAAAAACCTCTCACTATTGTTAAAACCCTTCACCAATTCTTCTGTTTGCTGGTTATGGGTCCCTAAAATGGGTTAGCTGCAGCAGTATGCCAATTGTTCTACAGAATGTCTAGAAAGCAAGGGGTCGTTGAACGAGGAACAAGAACCACTCAAGTTCAGAGTGAACCAGATTCACGGCTGTGATCTATTCTTGCAATAGAAAACCGAGGCCGATCCTTGCAAAGAGGGCTGCGTTTGCACGGACAAATGAAACAACGTTCCCCGGTCCTTCTATTGCAAAAATTTTTGCCATTGCGATCTACGATGCTCCGCGTATTATTCACGCTAGGGGATTCTCTTTTCTGAAAAACTCCACCAACTAAACTCATGCAGCCTCTTAAAAAAAATAAAAATAAAAATAAAAATAATAAAATAAAATAAAATAAAAATAAAAATAGGTATTTTGAGTACTTTTTGCTGTTGAATTGAATTACAAGAAACCCTCAAGCAGCTCTCATCCACAATGAAGCTACATTCTCCTACAATTGGTGAGAAACAAAATGGGATTTTCTGATTGTTCTTTTTAAACCCGATCCTTTTATTAATTTGTTTTCTCCTATTATCAAAACCAAACGGTGTAAGCCTTGCTCAAGTGGAGTGGCTGGCTAACGTAGAGCAAGGATGTACTAGGCATACGAAGCGCAAACACATCACACATTTAAAAATAAAAAGGAAAAGAAATAAGGGCTTGAAACGGGACAAGCAATAATTACTTCACGTTCGTACCTGTATGTACGATCGAGGGTTTCAAAAACGACTTCATCCCTGCGGAAGGTCGATTGTGGCAAGTACAGTAAGGGCTGACAACCCTAGGAGAAAAACCACAGCTCTTAATCGAAGAGAAATGGATGCGCCCCTTCTTTCCAAATTGATTGGCGAACCTGTGAGGGAAAAGGTTCAGAGTTGATATTATCCTTTTTCCTTCTCTTTCGAAGGGAGGTCACCTCCGTGGGAGGAATGATTTGGATCACGTCCATTCTAAACCATTATTTTAACTCAATGACGACGCTCGAAACTCAAGGTTAACATTCTCTGCTCTTGGCCGTATGATCAAGTCTAAGAGCTCTACGGTGTGGACAACATCTCTCCACGAGGGGAAAAAAAATAAATTAATAAGAGAAAGAGAGCAAGAAGTAAAAAAAAAGAAAAAGAAAAAGAAAAAAAAAAAAAAAAGAAAAAGCGAGAGTATGTCAGAGAAGTTGTAAACGGAATCGCTTCTCAATTCTGATACTTGCCCAAGTATCGGTAGAAGGCGCGGAGAAAGACAAAATTCCGTTGTTGTTCGAGGTACTTTTTTAGCTACCTCCTAGCACTCTAGGCACTGTACCCAGCCAACGAATCTAGCTTTTGTGCATTTGCTTTTTAGTTCTCCATCTATCTCCTATCACAGCTCTATTCTTTTCTTCGTTTCTTTTTTTCATATCACATTCAAAGTTTTTTTTATTTTATTTTTTTCTTTTTTAAATCATCTCGACAATATCTCACTTGGAAGTCGAGTTATGTACCATTCATAGTTAACTTCCGTATTGGATGCCAGGGAAAAGGTACATTCTCTACCGTCAAAAAGCAATTCTACCACCTAAGCAAATAGCTTTTGGGGGTATGAGGTGAGGGATAAGGCTTAGGACCCCCTTTTTTGCTGTGTTTGTGTGTGGTTAAGTCGCGGTGAGACGGTCAGATAAGTTAATAGAGCCACGCTGGCCTCTTCCCAACCTTCAATTTCACCCTCCTTGAAATCGAGTCAGCCTACCCGTACCCACCTGCAATTGCTTTACTCATATAGCTACACTCCCTTTATACCTCCCCCTATATTATTTGTTATTGCTATTATAATTCTCTCTCTCTTCTTTTTCTGACGCACTCCTTTTAATATTTTTGTAAGTCCCTGTACTTTTGAAATAATTCGTAGCAGGCTGTGTACTTCCATCCTATCATTTACAGGGAAAAGGTACCTCTGAACATCTTACTCTCTGAATTGGTTGTGGAGCAAGGAGTCAGCGGAATAAGAAGAGAAGAGAGCAATAATAATTATAAACCATAAGGCACTGAGCGAAGGAGAAGAAGAAGCACCATAGAAAGAAAAAAAAAGGTTATTTCTTTGAAGTTTTGACAAAAATAATATATAGAAGCAACAAAAGCAATTGCTAAATTGTCCTTTCCTTTCTGCAATAAAGATTGCCCTTCAGATACATTTTCGTTCCTTTCCTTTGCTTTCTTTTAACTGTACACAACTTTATTATCTATATCATATCACTCAACCTCTACTCGCTTTGTTTTATCTCCCTTGACTGGCTCAGCCTCGTTCATTAGATTAACCCCCCATTCAACCATCACCACAGTTCTATTTATACGGAAAGGAAGGTTCTAGCAGGTCAGCCAGTATACCTGAACAACTCAAAAAGTGTAACATTACTATTATTTTCTGAGCATTTTTAGAGTTCCTTTTTTTTTTTTTTTTTTTTTTTTGACTCGGAGGATCGGTTTTTATTTTTATTTTTTAACGTTTTACAGTGACCGCACACAAAGTTCCAATAACACCCTGTCCTCTTTTTCTTGGGGGAGCGTGGCGTGTGGTTGCGTGCAGTGTTCCTTTTAAATCGCGCACTTTCCCTCCTCCATCCCCTTTATTTTGCCCCTCTTACTTTTCCTTTTTAAACCCCCTTTTTCCTTATTTCTTCTTTCTCCTTTCTTTCACTTCTTCAAGTAGACCATTAACACAACAAGAAACATCAACACGAAAAGGAAAATATTACAATATTTAGAAAGATCTATCGCCATCTATCATCATCTCTTGTTCCATTATTCTTAAGGTGGTCGTTACCGAGGAACAAACACCCAACCACTACACGCCCAAAGGTCAGTCAGTAGAAAGTTATGACTGCCCCATACTCCCTTCGTCCTCCTCAGAGTGTTTCGAACTAGACCAACTCAGGATGGACGAGATGGATTACCCTTGCCTGTTCGACGCAGCGACCCCGATGTCGTTCGAGGATGATGACCACAAAGCCGACGAGGCTCAGCCGGCCAGCGATGAGAAGGAGAAGACGACCGAAGAGACCAAGACCGAAGAGGCTCCGGCTGCGGAGAAGAAGCCCGCGAAGAAGAGAAAGTCGTGGGCCAGGAACTACCTACCCCGAAGACCAACCTTCCTCCAAGGTAAATCATACTAAGCAAGTACCTCATATATACATATAGATCATCGTTGTTAATCATCGTTACCGGAATTAGAAAACGGGCCAAGACCGCGGATGAAAAAGAACAGCGACGAATCGAGCGCGTTCTCAGGAACCGTGCTGCGGCCCACTCTTCCGTGAGAGGAAGCGAAAGGAGCAGGAAGCCCTGGAACAGACTAAGAACCAGCTGAGTCGACAACGCCAACATGAAGCAGCAACTCATGAACATGTCAACCGACATGGAGAAGCTTCAGAAGCACTACCGAACCCTCTGACACCTACCACGCCCTCAGATCATCGTGCATCAAGGGTGCCTTATTCGACAGGAGTCGGTTCCCCGAACAGCCCGAGCTTTCCGAACTCATGAAGAAGCCCGAGACCAACTTCGACAACATTCCCACCTCCATCGCCACACCTCATCCAGCACGTGCGGCTCCGAAGATTCTCCCTCGCCCCGAACCCCCGAGTCCTCCGCATGACACAACATCATGCTACGATGTTGTGCCCTTCAAAGCCAGACCTGCAGTGTCTGCCGGAGGGAGCTCGATCTCTTATCGTCGGCGATTCCGAACTTGAGATCTTCAAAGCCTCATCGCCACATGGACGCTGTCATCGACGAGTCCATTGACCCGAGTACTTTTGGACAAAATGGCTTCATGGAGCATAGCCTCATCAACCAAGACAAGACCCTATTCAATCTCACCTTCCCTACTTCTAAAGACTTGAACAATGGACTGTCATCCTTTCAACCTCAAACTTCACAAACGTTCAAACAGGAAGACGTCTTCAGCTTCGGCTTCGACGATCTGACTTCGGACGTGACCATTGACCAGTTCCTCGATCTGGACATCATGGACGGCAACTCCGCCGATAAGGCTGGCAGCAGGACTTTATGGTCAGACGCGCCGCCTAAGCTGACGCTACCCTGAACGGAAATCAGGCAGCATCCAAGACACTGGCTCTTGAAGCTTCATCGTAGCATGACCGGACAGATTCAAGTGCGCGCCCTCGAGGGCTGCGACGGTCTCTGATTTACGGTCGGCACATATGTATGAAGTGTGATAGAGTCAGACCTGTCAGGGATCGTTGTTTTCTTATTTCTAATTAATGGGTTTTGTGTCAAGCGGAGTTTGGTGTTTTCCGGTTTTTTCTTTTAATAAAAAAAAACATGAAAACAATTAAAAACACAACAAAGAACTAAAAAAAAATCTTCTCAAAAAAAAGAAATCCCGATTCTTCTTTTTGGTTCAAAAGCTTTTTATTTTTAGTTCCTTCGTTTCGTCCATCTAGTTGTCTTTTCTAGGTTTGATCTACATTCGTTTGAGTTCTGAACATGACATAACCATTGTTTTACTCCCTTTGGGTCTATAGAACTACAAAAAAAAAAGGGGGGGGTGCCTGGGTATTCTTCTACAAAGATATCAAGCCGCACACCATATGGTCTTTATTAGTCTAGTAATGAGTACTCTTGAGTCTCTACCGCGGTATGAAACGGGCCAATTCAGTTTGTCACACTTTTCACGGGTTGGTCTACAGGAGGTGATCTTTTTGATCTGTCCAAAAGACGCCTACTTAACGTTCTTTTTCTCTCTTCTTTTGTCGGGTATGGGTTAGGTGTAGGGTTTTTCTATTTCTTATGGCGTTGGATCATGTCTTCATTCCTTTTGTTTTTCTCTACTCTTCTCTTTCAATCAGCACCTCTTATAGGTGGCCTGTCAAAGTATACCACTCTGTTATTATCACTAGGATACTTCTATGTCTTATAATAAGGAATCAAAAAAGTTCCACAAGTAACTCAATGTGCCCCTGAAAGACTTTTGTGAATCGTGATATCATTCATCTTCTATGCGGGGAACTGTTCTCGGCAAGTTCGTATCTTCACGTTGACTCATTATTTTCTATCTTCATGCCACAGTATATCAACTTTGAAAGAATTGAACACTTCAAAAGACAGATGAATATTGTATACTGGTCGAATTGTAATTGGTCTTCTCAGGAAACAAACCAGTAGAGCAAAGAAAAGTTATCCGCAAGTGGGTCCAGAATTCCAGAAAAACTTCAGGCAACCGAGGAGGTCTCGAACAGGCAGGAACTGAACTGCGTCTACAAGATTCAATTCAGTTCAACTCTTGAATTAAAAAGCTTGTATAGCTCAAGCACATGTATTTATTTTTTGATGAGACTCTCTAGCCGTGCGAAAAAGTAGGCATCGAATAAACTAGTAACCAGCTAAAATAATCTGGCTGTGTCAGTATCAAAGCAAACGTTACAGTATATAAGAAAAAGAACACAAAAAACTCTAAGTGCTGATTAGATACCTCTCGTCTCTTTTGCTAAGAAGACTTGCCTTTGTGGGCAAGTTTCGTTTCGCTGTTGATTCTGGCCAATAGCAATCGGGCGGGCGTTTCTCGAAATTAGACCGTGAATGAATACTTACTAATTAAATAACAATATTATTGTTATTTTAATTTAATTTTTCTTTATTCCCGCGAAGAGCCCCCTGAACATCTATAAAAAAAAAAAAAAAAAAAAAAAAAAAAAAGGCATCGTATATTTCCCCAGCGACTTTTTTTTTCTCTTTACTTATCACGAAAGATAACTACGAAGCACGAAGGAACGAGTAGACGCTATATTCGGAGACGAAGGGAGAATAGACCTAGTTGCTGGGGATTAGGAAGCGACGACGTACAGGGCGAGAAAAACCCCCTTACATCGCCATTTATACATGAAAACCCCTTTCCCGCCGGCAACATTCCTGACTTGCTGATAGACGAGAGAACCAACAACAAAACATCAATAACCATCAGAAGCGGTCTTTTAATTTTCGTGTACTTGTTGAATTTCTCATCTGCAGAGGCGCGGGGCAAGGAAACGACCTAAAGGAAGCGTTATTTTATTTTATTTATTTATTTATTTTTTTTTTTTTTTTGGGATACGACTGCGTGAAAGACGAACGTACCGAGGGTTTATTTCGAGGAAGGCAGAGGGACAACTTTAGGGATCGTGAGGCTGTATACCGCAGGGAACACTTTTTCTGGGGAAAGAGGGATAACGAAAAGGAGGAAAACTTTTGCATATTTGTACCTACAATATTCAAAAGAAAGCATGACGGAGACCATGGACTACAGATCCCCACAGCGTTCAAACACAGACGAGGACGACGGGATATCGGGCGCGACGGTGGGGACGAACAACCAACCCTACACCCGCGCCTCCCACGAAGGCCGAGCCTCGTCATCCCGAGGCGGCGCGGCGGTCCTTCGTCGCTGCAAAAGCACGGAAATCCCGACTCGCTGGACATAGACTCGAACGCGGCCTAAAGCTCGACGACCTGCGGGGCCCACGCAGCGGTCCGTGGGCGGGACGTCGGGAGGATTACTCGAACCGGGACGTTCCAGGTCGCAGCGGTCCAGGCGGTCGAGCATACACTCCGACGCGTCGACGGCGTGGGATCCCACGCACCCTTGCTACCCTCACGTGAACCCGCACGTCCCGGCCGACTCACCGCTTGCCGTGAGCACGCGGATTATCAGGATACCCCGCGACTTCATGGTGCACGGCGAAGTAGCGCCCGCGTTCTCGAACATCTACCCGAACATTTTGGAGCCGTACCTTGAGGAGGACCGGTTCCGGACCATAATCCGGCGCCTGAACGAGGACCTCAAGTCCGCGTTTGACCCCTGGAGCTGGCGGAACTGGCTCGATGCTGGTATAGGACTGCTGACGCTCTGGTTCGTGGAGGACATCTTCGGCACGGAAGTGAAGCGGCGGCTCAAGAAGATCGAGGCGTTTTTGGAGGAGCAGAATAACGAGCTCGAGGATAGGGAAAGGGCCGAGAGCGAGAGGGATCGGGAGCGGCAGTTTCGAGGCAGAGCCATGCTGTTTCACAGCGAGAAGGATGTGTCGATATTGGCGGCGAAGCTGATACCGCTTAGGAGGACGGGGTATATGAACGTATGTTTCGCGTTCTACTAATATCTTCCATCATTTATTTCCGATATATATTTAGCCATATTTACTAACGGTGTTTTTGGTCATTATGCAGCTCGACATTCAAATCCCCAACCCTCTCCCTTCGGAATCCGACATGGAGGATAACGAAGCCTACCCGTACGACGACCAAGCCACGATGTCTGATCGCGGAGCAACACCGAAGGCTATCCAACACCCCGACCCCGTTATGATGATCAGAGATAAAACAGACCGACGTACTGAGGGCGCTAATACCGGACCTAGAAAGTGAAATTCAATCTTTGTTTTTTCAGTGTAATATTCGGTTCTACTCCTTTTTTCCATTCCGATTCGACGTTTCGTCAACCTATACACTTTTAATTACTTCTGACTACGCAAGAGGAGCTTTTCTCAGGCTTGCAGACGATATGTCAGGCCTGAACCTTCGCTGAGGATTATTTTTTTTTCTCCATTTTTCTTATTTTTTTTTTGCCGTTCGAATATTTAGGATACCTTTTTTTTTTTTTTTTTTTGGATGAAAAGATACCACTGCTATTGTTATGTACAAATCGCTCTACCATTATTATGTTACGTTCGAAACTCATTATTCTTTTTTTCTATAATGCCTTAAGCCTTCTTCACGTTAGGACGAAATGTCACTTGGGTGACTAATAATCTCTAGCATCCCTTCTTAGATATGGTTGCTCCTTGTATATTATGTTCAATCACTTACTTCGTTTCTATCCGCTTATTTAAACATCCCATACATTAATCTATATAATCCCGATGATT
The DNA here is from genome assembly GCA_002224055.1 of Pezizomycotina sp. ARF18. NCBI lineage: Eukaryota > Fungi > Ascomycota > Pezizomycotina sp. ARF18. The sequence goes on from AZLU01000192.1 coordinate 35,772, forward strand.
GTACTTTATATATGTATTAATTACCTGTATCTAAAACTGGAAAAAAAGGAGAGTTCCTGTATATCTAGGGAATCTGACGCAAATATCCATGCATATATCTTCTCTCGAGACGGACGTCCGTCTTCCCTCACCTTTCGTATAAGAGCGGGGTAAAATGCAGTAGAACTCGGCAATATTATCGTGGGGGGGGTAAACCTTTCTTTCGAATCAGAGGATCCGCAAAAAAAAGCACTATTAGTTTCTCAGGAGCCCTGCTTTTAGTTTTTTTTCTTTAGAATTTCTGTTTCTGCCATGTGGATGATCCTGAAAGGTAAAAGAATAGAAGCTAGGGTTGAGTGGTAGAGATATGCGAAAGCGGGCTGGATCCCGCATCTATAGTCCGAGAAACATCCTGGACGGCAATCCACGGGTCAAGAGATAGGCCAATAATGCAGCGTATGGTTTAATATAGTGAGGTTGAAGAGAGGGGGGGGAAAGTTTTGGCCATTTTCTCGCTATTGTAAGTGCCGAATACAAGAGTTGCATTTATTTTTGTCATGTTTCGTGTACAGGAAAAAAAAAATTTGTTGTCTTTGCATTTGAACTTGGAAGTGAATCTGCAGGGCAAGTAGTAGGAAGCGGAGCAACAATATCAGTAAATAGAACCGTCCTTGATTGTGGAGATGTACTTACAGCTTCCAGGGTTTCTGAGCGAGGGTAGGTGAGGATCAGAGACCAAGGATGGAAATAACACAACGACGCTCCTGGCTGGTCTTAGTGTCTGGGCAGCGTGGCAGCCCCCCCAGTAGTATATCTCTGCTCGATGACTAATGAGTGATATCATTTTCGTTCCCCTTCTATAATGATAGTTCGATTTCCAGAGCCAGAAGATATAGCTCATTAATTGGAATTTGTTATGGTCATATATCAAAACCGAGTCGTAAATAGACGAAGCAGAATTAGCAATAAGTACATACTAGCAAGTAGAGAATTTAATACAATACGAGGAAGGTAGTAGTAAGAAAAGGAGAGGTCTTGTACTTTATTTTACTGAGTTTTTTTTTTTTTTTTTTTTTTTTTTTTATCCTTTGGCGACGCCCCCTCGGAGGTTGTGGTGGGGGTGTGCACCTATTTTTTCTTCCCGGGCGGTAAGAAGAAAGAAAAAAAAAGAGAGAGAATGGGTTGACAGGAAAAAAAAAAAAAACTACTAATAATACTAACTTAACCCGACATTCCTTTTTGAACTTTTTCACTAGCCGATTTCCCCCCCTCCTACTTTCTCACAATTCGTCTCATCTCTTTGTTCTCATTATCGTCTTCTCTTATTTCATTACCAGAAGTATATGTCTATATAACAAAAGCAAAAGAAGTGTTCTCGTAAAACCTCTGTCGGATTGAATGGCTTCAAGAATAGCGGACGTCATGGCGTTGCTGTCGGTTACGAAATCGGTAGCTTCCAAGCACGTGCAAATCCGAGCACGACAGCTAAGGGTCTACAGCCAGACGTCTTCTTTGACGAGATTCCTCCGATCACAAGCTGGAGGTGGCTATGGACAATCGAGTTTTCTAAATCAACATCAGCAATATCGGCACGAACAGAAACGCAATGTTTCCTCTAGCACTAAAGTTCCAACCCCACCATCGGAGAAGGTGGGGCTGGAGCAGGACCACCACTATACACACTCTGAGGCGAATCTGCGACGGAGCCGGCCCCTTCGGATAGCATGAGGGTACGCCAGAAGGCGGCGAGCAGGAACACGCTGCAGGACGGCACAATCCCTCCGAGCGACCAGAACAATGGTGTTGACTTGAACCCTGAAGTCTTCTCAGAGACTTCGTTCGCAGCGAAACCCCAAGTGCCTCTTTCTAATGATAAAAGCGACACATCGCAGATAAACTTGCAAAACCAGTCTCGACGACAGAATATATCCGCTTCGTCAGTTCCAGCGCCGGATAGAGCAAGGCAACTACAGCGAGATTCGGAAGATCCGATCCCGGCCCGGCAGTCGGAGGAAGATGGCTGGGAGGATAGCCACCTGCTAAACCAAGGTCTCAACGCCGACCTCTTCTACATCCGCGGCGCACGCTCCTCCAAGGTCTTGTCTTCCCTCCCTCGCTTCAAAATACCGAAAAACGTAATGGATGCCCAAGGGCGAGCGCTGGCCGACGTCGACGGGATAGATTCGGATTCTTACTACGCTGCTCAGGCTGAGAACACGTCTTCGTTCCCGATACGTTTGCCGTGCCCGAACAGGAAGATAGCGTCATGGGTGAGGGGATAAACGGGGACGTTTTCAACAGCAATAAGGTGCGGAGTGTCATGCACGCACATGGCCGGGGAAGCCTGCGGATGAAGAAGGCGGTTAATACCCCCTTGGATGCGACACAGATTGCCAGGGCTACAGATCAGGCGGCGCTTTACGTGAGGAAGAGTGGGCAGACGATCCCCGAGGAGCCGCCGATGTTGTTGGACCCTGAACCGGTGCCGTCGGCTGCGCACCATGTTCCTCTCTGCGATAGGAAAGGTTAGGACCGAAATTTCAGGAACGGAGGTTCCATGTTTCGTCTCTTAGGATGGATGAGAAGAAAGTGGAAAGACAGGAGATCGAGGAACTTGCTAGGAACATATCCGAGGATGTCTCAAAATCTCCTCAGGTCAGTATATGAACTTGCTTATTTGAATATCGAGTGTCGAGTAGAAATAATATCGCCTCAGAAAACACTTTAAAAGTGCCATTAACGCTGATATAAGAAAAACTGACAGTGAGGGGATGGTTCTCAGGCGAATGATGATCGGATACCGTACAAGATGAATGCCTCGAAAGTTCCTTCTTCACAAATAGAACGCTTATTTCATTACGGCGGTCTCGCAGCGGGGATGACGTTAGGTGCTTTGGGAGAGTCGTTTAGAAGAGCAACGAATGGCGGTGGCGGTGAAGAGGCCGGTTCCGTCATGTTGAACCCGGCGAATATGGACCGTTTGGTCAAGAAGCTGTCTAGGATGCGCGGCGCTGCCTTGAAAATGGGCCAGATGCTTAGTTTTCAAGGGTGCAGTCTACGTGAATTCTTCTCTCTTCCTTTGTTTTGGGCAAAGTACTACAAGTGTTTCTTCTGCTCTTCTTGATGATCATATGTAGTAACTTGTTTATTACTTTGATGTTCAGACTGGAAGGTGCTCCAGCTCCGATACAAGAAGTACTTCAGCGCGTTCAGACGGCGCAGATTACATGCCCACCTCGCAACGTGATCAAGTGCTCGCTGCAACTTAGGATCCGACTGGCGCTCCCTCTTCTCTTCCTTCTCCGACGTCCCATCGCGGCTGCGTCGATAGGGCAGGTCCACGCCGCGACGCTGGCTTCGAACGGCCGCTCTGTCGTCGTGAAAGTACAGTACCCGGAGTAGCCAAGTCCATCGACTGGATTTGGATAACCTCGCGCTGCTGCTTACGGCTAGCAGGCTCCTCCCGAAGGGCTATACCTCGAGAAGACGATGCGAACGCGAGACGGAGCTGGCGTGGGAGTGCGATTACATACGGGAAGCGGAGTGCGCGAAGAGGTACAAGAAGCTCGTCGAGTGGGAAGCGCAGGTTTTCAAGGTTCCCGAGATAATCGACGAGGCCAGCGGGAAGCAGGTTCTGACGATGGAGAGGATGGAAGGCGTCGGCGTGGCGAAGATACGGGATATGGAGCAGGCGGACAGGGATTGGGTAAGCACTGAACATAGAGAACTTAAAAAACCATACATATATGGTGCCGGCGCTAAACATACAAACAGATCGGCTCCGAAATACTACGCCTCTGCCTCCAAGAAGTCTGTGTCTTCAACTTCATGCAGACCGACCCGAACTGGACCAACTTCCTCTGGAACGGCAAAACTAAGCAGATCGAGCTCCTCGACTTCGGCGCCTGCCGCGAATACCCCGCACACTTCGTAGACAACTACGCCCGTGTCCTCCGCGCCGCCAGCGAAGGCGACGAAGAAGCCGTGACGGATTACTCGATAAAATTGGGTTATTTGACTGGGTTAGAGTCCCGCTCTATGGTGAAAGCGCACGTCGCGTCCGTGCTCACGCTCGCGGAACCGTTCATGGCGAATGCTCCCGAGGTTTACGATTTTAAAGACCAGACGATCACGGAGAGGGTTAAGAGTTTATACCGACGATGGTGCGGGAGAGGCTCGCGCCGCCGCCGGAGGAGACGTATTCGTTGCACAGGAAGCTGAGCGGTGCTTCTTGTTGTGTGCACGATTGGGGAGTAAAGTGAAGTGCAGGGAGATGTTCGAGGACATCGTGCATGTTCGCGCGAACTAAGCTCGGGGGAAATTTTTTTTTTTTTTTCCTATTAAATCTTGACATGAAGTTCTCCTCTCTACCTATCATAACTGTGTACACCTTTTTCATTTTGTTATTTTTGCATTATTAGAATTACTGTTTGAAAAAAATAAGATAGAACATTCTTTCTTTATTATATTGAACTTTTCTCTTAAAAAAAAACATGAAATTCACAAACGCTAGAATTATAGATTAGCTACATTAAAAGAATAACAATGAACCAAGCCCTGTGAGATTCAAAGTGACGCAGTATAGCATGTAGAAGGGTGGCACTGATGTTCACTTATCACAGGAACCGCGAAGAAATCGGAGGGAGAGGAAAAGAGAAAGATACGTATACCAGGCGATATATGGCTTTATGAATAATAATAACGCTAATAAAACACAGTTGGATAAAGACAGAATATCTTTTGAAATCGCTCTTGCCCGATAAAATCCGCATATGAACAAGTAATAACCCCAGGATAACGTCTTTGCGCCGTTTCAAAATAATGCAACGCCCTCGAGAAGAATAACTGAAAAATAAAACGTGATGCGAGTGATAGTAAGGATAAAAATCATTTTGATAGTCCTGCAGAATGAAGACCCGGGGAGAGAAAATAACGCTTTTGCGGTACGCCAAGGCATTCGTGAGATAATAGTCATTGCTAGTTAAACCAAATTGGAAAAAAAGAAAAGGACCCTTGATAAACAAAACTGAGGTCGAGATATCGAGGAAAGAATAAACAGTTAAATGATAAAACATCAAGCGACGCCCCACGAGAAAAAGCCTTTAAACGCCACTTTCCGATACAATTCCCGTTGAGAAAAAAATAAAGCAAGTAAATCTTGAAAGGAAAAATATAACTTAAGGGCTTCCTATGATAAAAAGTCGAAATTCTCAATGTCAACGTAACATAAAACCGAGAAAAATTGAGCTAAGCGGAATTAGGAAAATCTAATCCCCCATCGCTTATGTGGAAAACCTAGTCATCATCATTAATAACCCGATTATATCTTGCTTTCGAGCTTGCTGTTCAATTCAAAACTCATGTCGGATTGACGCTCTTCCTCCGCGGTGAGATTCTCCTCGTGGTGCTGCTCGAAGGTTTCTTGCAGTTTGATATCTCGAATGTAACCACTATAAAACATATACTCATTAGAATACAGCTAAGAAAAAAGAAAAGGGATATGAGGTGGTTGATTACTTACTGAGGAAGGACTTTGTCTAAGACCAAGGGGTCCCTTCCTCTATATTTGTCGAGCGGCTCCTGTTCGACATCCTTCGGGTCGGTGAACCAGGCCATCAGCTCTTCCTTCTGAGAAGCGCGGATGGTGTTTTTCTGGTCCACGACCCTGAAGGCGAGCTGAGTCTTGAACAAGGCTTTATTGTAAACGATGTCTTCGAACGTGCCGCCAACCCTGAACCTGTATACGAAGACGGGTTTGGTTTGTCCGAGTCGGTAGGCACGGCCGACGGCCTGCTCCTCCCAGTGAGGGGCGAAGCTGAAATCGAAGATGACGACACGGCTGGCAGAGGGGATATTGAGACCGAGGGCACCGGCCCTGGTGGATATGAGGAAGACGAATAAATTCTTGTCCTCGTTGAACTGCTTCGTAAGTTTAACCCTTTGCGACGTTGGGACCTTCCCATCCATCCTGGAAAACCTGATGCCTACCACCTCATTCAAGTATGTGCCAATGAAGTCGAGGCACACCAAGCTTCTTGAGAAAACGAGGACCTTCTCCTCTGCCAAATGGCAGTGCATTAAAATGTCGACTAGAGCTTGTAGTCGGTTGGAAAGTCCTAGGCTGCGCTGCATCTTCTCATCGCCGAGGTTGCTCATGTAAAACTTGCATTTGTGATACATCGTATTATTCACGTCGCCTAGGATATCAAGCTGCATCTCTTCGAGTTCAGACCGCTCAACCGTAGGCGCTACGTTACCGGACGGTGACGAAGGACCGTTGGCTTCCTCGTCCCCTCTTTATTGTCCTCCCCGTTTACTTCATCAATTTGGCTGGGCTCTAATATCTTTTGGAGACCTTTTGCTTTCCTTTGTTCGAGCGTCTTCATGAAGATATGAGGATGAGATAGGAGAAGACCAAGCATAAACCAGAAGTCAAGGAAGCCCTTCACCGCGTCGGAGTCACTCTCTCGAACGTGCTTCACGTACTCCGCATAAATGTCCCTTTGAGCATCTGTGAGGGGAACTGTGATCAGAAACTCAGTCTTCTTCGGTAGCTGCTCCGCCAGCGCATCGAGGCCGCACCTGTGCACCTTGGGTTCGATTGTTCTGCGCAAGGTTCGAAGCTGTACCAGCGATGTTCTTTGGGCTTCCTGGAAGAATCATAATATAGCCCGTCGCCAATAGGCACCTCGTACCTATCCCTAAACTCTTTCTTATCTCCAAGATATCCTTTATCAAGCCAATCGATAATGTGAAAATACTCGGAAAGATTGTTCGAGAGCGGCGATCCCGTTAATGCTATGCGATTCCTCGTTTTAATCCTATTGACAAGCTTGTTGATCTTTGCGTTTGGGTTTTTGAAAAAGTGTGCTTCATCCGCGACGACAAGATTGGGACTATCAAGAAGTATTTTTCCAGCAGGCCCGTCCTTTTGCGAATCCCTAGTGAATAGTGGGTATCCGATCAGAAGCACTCCGCCTGATTCGTGAAAGTCCTGAAGCATTCTCCCGCGTGAGAAGTCGTCCGAACTATTGTCGTAAATATACAGTCTTCCAATATACTCAAAATTGTATTGATCTTCATCACTCTCGACAGCCATCCACTTTGAGAATCATCCTCCAGTTTCTGAGGAGACTGGCCGGGGCAATGATGAGCGTTTTAGAATGCCTTAACTCTTCTGGAATCTGGTTTCTGATTCTATCGTTCGGATCGAGAGAACATTTGGCAATCATGTAAAGCAGAGAAATACTAAATAACTTGTTAGCACCAAAGAGCGATCAGATGGGTGGAAGAAAATGATTTGCGGTTCTAACATTTGGAAAGTCTTTCCAAGACCCATCGTGTGAGCAAGCAAAGCCCCGCCTCTATCCTGGTTTTCAGTGTAATGACTTCGTTCCATATGAACCGAATACCTTCCATCTGGTGCTGTTGAATTACATCGCCCAAACCAGATGGGAGGTAAATGGGATCATGCTTCTTTTGCTTACGTCCAACGTTCAAAAGTGTCTTGTCGCTCTTTGCTGACTGGCTGTCGCCACCCTGCTTCATAGCGCGCTTCTCTTGCTCCTTTTGTCGACGCTGCTGAAGTGACCTAGCTTTCTCTTTATCCATTCGTCGCTGATTCGCGGCTTCGTCGATTTTAAGAGCCCTCCTTCGTTTTGGGCGGGGTGGGCAGAGTTATTTGATGCAGAAGTTGTCGAAGTGGAAGCTAAAGGTTCCTGTCGCTGATCGCTTTTATGAGACAGTCTTCTCCCCCGGGCGTTTCCGGAACCACCATTGAGACAATCCTTGAGGTTGTCCAAGAAATCTTCAAGTTCTTTCCTTCCGAGATGGACCCAGAAGCACCCGCGGCTGTATAATATTTGCGATTCGCCTTGGCCCAGCAGTCATAAATACTCTTCAAACAAGCATATCCGCGGTCAGTGTCGTTACTATAAAAGGAAGGGAACAATGATAAGTTTCTGTTAGCTTCAGAATTCGCAGCACAAAAGACAATCGGAACGCCGAAGAGATGTTACTTACTTGGCAGCCTTAGAAGGGCTCCCTTCGAGTAAGCCTCAAGATTTTGTCGAAGCTCGTTCGTAGACAAGGAGGCAAGTTCAATCACCGTGTTCTCGTCTGGTCTGGGATCTTATCGCCATTCTCGATTGAGAGTAAGAAGACACTAAGATAATCGCGCTTGGCGCTTCTGATTTCGTTGTTTATCTGTCTTCCAGGTGCGCTCTCCAGCTCCTCGTCACTATCTGCAATTGTGATAACCCAGAGTTACGTTTCCTAGATACCGGCGGCGGGCTTCCGGGTTCACTAGTAAGGTCAATGACTTCGCTCTTCCAAAAGTAAATGGCAAAATGAACGCTGTAGAAGCTTCCGTTTTCACTCTTGGAGATGTTTGTTTCTCCTTGCCCTTCGGCTCTGGCCGATTCTCCCTGCCCTTTGACTTTGCCTGGTTCTCTTTATCTTTCAATTCCGGTCGGTTCTCCTTGCCCTTTGCTGGTGACTGGCTTTCTTTACCATTTGAGTCTGGTTGATTTACCTTGTCATTTTCAGCCAGATTCTCTTCATTACTTGTTTGATTGTCTCCAGCGTTTTCCGGTTGAATCTCTTCGCCGTTCCCCTGTGATTCATCTTCGGAAGAAACCACCGTCAGTCGTCGGCGATGCGTGACTTTCCGGCGTTTAGCTTTCGGTTCAGAGTTTTCTTGACGGCGCGCGTTCTCAGAATGATCAGAGCCCTCCGTATCTGAAGGCGTTTCGGAATCCTCTGCAACTTCATCGCCTTCCTCCAGAAGACCGTTTGACAAATTGGCAAGAATCTGATCGCCCATGTCGTCAGACATGTCCACGTCCTCCTCCTCCTCATCATCGACAATAAGTCCCGCATTTCGTCGTCACCATCCTCCTCGCTTTCGGTTTCCGAGTCTGTGGAAGGCGTCGCCTCTCTTCGAGGGGCGCCTGATGAGGTTGGGGTAGGCTGTGTTGGTTTAGATGGCTTATCTCCCCTGAGAACCTCTACCTCCCACTTGCTTTCCTCGATTTCTTCAAGAATAGTGCGTACGCTCTTTGCAGTCTCAGTTTCCACCTCCTTTTCTTTGTAAAACCCCGAATGATAAGCTCCTCGACAATGTTATCCAGTCTGATCATGGCATCCTTGACAAGACTTTTGAGAATTTTAATACGATAAGCCTTGTTTCCTCTAGCACGCTTCCAGTATTGTAGGCCAAATCTTTTCCTTTCCTTTCAATGCGTTCTCTGATCTTCTCGGAAACCTCGTTAACCGTCTTATTAATGATGTCAACGACAATCTCCTCATCAAGTGGTTTGCCGGGGGCTTCTTCTTCGTCTCGGCCTTGAGTTTTTGCCTCTCTTCCCTCTCCATGTCCCGCGCGGTTTCCTCGTCCTCGCTTCGCTCCCGCTCTCACCGAAAACGGTAGAACGCTCTCTTGGCTTTCTTGCCCTTGACTATCATGGTCGCGAGGTTTGGGGCCCCATCGCATGCCGATAACATCAAACATTTCGTCCCATAAGGATCCCTGTGCTGGTCGAGCCACAGCAGATGATCCGCCACAGTCGATCAAGAAGCATCATAGTATCCTTGCTTCTATGTCGAAAATATATATCGGAAGCGAGATCGCCAAAGTTTGAAATGTGCTCCCGGAGTGCTTCACCCGCTCGTGTCGAGCCCCTCGAAATGACGGTAATGGAGTGTTTCTTGTAGCGCCTGAGGAAGCGAGCAGTGTACGGCCTAAAGGCGACTGCGTACTTGCCAAAATACGAATCTGTCTCTTGTTCGGCTCTTAGTCCCAAAAAATGCTTCATCCTCGAATTTACGTAACAAGCGGTTCCTGCTGGCACTTTCCTCGAAGGGCCTACATATATTATTTAACTTAAGTCGATCAACGGAATTTTGAGAGAAATACCAACCTTCATACCACGTGGAAGCTTCATTCTCAACATCTGGATAGACTCCGAAGAATATATCGTCTACGGTCAGGGGTTGGTTCTGTAAGTACCGATCCAGCCGCGGCTTACGCGATCGTAGGATGGGAGAAACCGGTGCCTCGAGTTTGGCCACTACCTCGCCTGGAGCATCGTCCATCTGTGTTTCATCAATATCTGCCGCCTCCGTAACGAGGGGCCTAACTCAGGCTCGCTATTTTGGCTCGCAGCCACCGTAAAAAGTTGGGCTCGCTTCTTCCCTGTATCCAGCGCCTGGGAATCGAAGTTTCGATACGAGTTTCTTCCCCTTCTTCTTCTACCACGTCATCAGTCATGCTGTCGCTATTTGGGTGACCGGAATCAGATGCCAACGGAGTGGGAAGCATTGATGGTTGCTTTTGATCGTATTCCGTTAGAGGTGTTTCTGCCGGGGTGTAATTCGCGGTGGAGGCTGTTAATAGGTGACGGGGTACTTTGATACGGGTAACTGTCGCATTTAGATCTCCAACGCAGAGTGTAAAGGGTCCTTGATCAGGCTCCGGCGTGTCGGATTGGATATTGGAACTCGGCAACGGTGCTTCGCTGACGGGGCGATCTCGAAGGAGGGGTAGCGCTAGCCCGGTATCGACATATGTACTGACAAGCCCGCTCAGATTTTCACAGTACTCGTCGTAGCCTAGTGCTTTGGCCTTCTGCCTGAGAAGCGTTACGCGAGCATGATTTTCCCCGCGAACTGAGGGACACAATCTTGAGGTCGTCTCGGATAACGTATGTGTCGAAGAAATCCCCAAGAATGGCGATGCGGTGACATCGTTCTCCAGAAACGCGCGACGAATAGAGGCATCCGAGAAGAGTTCGGTAGTCACCTTTAAACTGGAGAAGAACCTAACGACAGCTTGAGCATCCCAGAGCCAGGGTTCTTTAATGTGGTATGTAGTGACGGTTGTTCCATGGTGTTTGTCGCTTTCGGATTCCGAAACCATTCGCCTTGATGTCAAAAATTTTATGGCAAACAACCGAGCCACCGGCGGTTTTTCTCCCTCTTCGAAAAATGTTCCACCCAGGAAACGAGGGACCTGCAGCTTATCGGGTGGGGAGTTTGTTTATCGGCTTCTCGAACTCTTCTAACAATAAATAGGGTCCTCCGAGAATACTCAGCAGTAATGCTTTAGATTAAGTAAAGATGATTCAAACAAAAACGGCAGTATCGCAATGAGAAGATTTTGGATAACGAGCGTCGGATCTTGTGGTCATTATCGTAAAAGAGAAGACCTGGAAGATCGAATATACTTATTTAAAGAATAAAGTAAAATACGCAGGAAGAAGAAACAAAACAATATTTAGATAGATAGATAACAGAGGAGAGAAATAAAAAAGAGTGTGTATATAATAGATGGTTAAAGGAGATAGGAAAGAAAGAGGAAAGGAGGGGGTGTGAGGGAGAGGAGGATAAAATTGTCAAACAAACGGCGTTTCTTCAAACAGCAGTCGCGAGCAGAATTTCTTTTCCCCCGTTTGATGACTCTAATTATAATTAATTAGTTGATTTAGGCCGGTCACGTGATATCGCACCTCCCGTATACAGCGGGCGCATTTTCATCAAATGCACGACAAACCCCCGGCTAAATGAAGAGGAACTGAGGTCCGTCATGCTATATATAAAGAGTCCAGCCACCAACATCCAACAATCAATATTACCTAGCTATTTACCGACAACCGATCGATTTTTACCAACCTTGAATGCCCAAGTGAGCTAGTGGATGTTATGCTGTCCGTCTTTGTTTAGGAGAAGCGTTGCTTAAGCTTATCAAAAACCTAGAGCTACCTCTTTTTCGCCCGGAAGAGTTCAGCCTAGAGTTCTCTCTATAATTAGCCTGCGATGCTATTCACTTCGTCTTTCTTTGTTTAATTAATTGTTTTTTTGCTGTAGGTTCGAAGAGCCTTTGTTTGGTCAATACACTCCAAACATGTTGGGTGTCATCGCCCACGGCGACAAGTTCGAAGATTTATACTATCGGGTGATAGCGCCAGAGCTGAGTCGAGACCGCATCTATAATATTCAACCAATCAAGTAAAGCACTCGGAGGAATGGAGAGCCAAATACATAACAATATCTGAAAGGGCTGGAGAGAATATTCAATGGACTAAGTAAGTAGTCTAGTGCACATGGCGCCTAGGTATATATATATATACTTTTGTTATAAATAAATAATTAATATTTCAAGAACAGTAAAGCATCTCATTTCGCTACGGATAAATCAAGTATATGTATCAAATTCTTCAGCATCCTTTCATTCATCAGTCTAGTGGTAAGTAAGATCCGTCAATGGAACGAAAGCTCCCAAAATTCTACCCAAATCAGATAGTGGGTTATCATCAAAAATTATGTTGCAACCAAAAACCTTTAAAGCGGTGCGTATTTTATAAATCAATTCCTAAAGTACCAAACGAAGGAATTCTAATCAAAAAGGAGCCAACGTACAAAAGAAGGGGGAAAAATGGAACATGCTAATCCGATCTCAAGAGCTTAATGAAACTAGCAACTAAATATGCTCATAGGAAGTAAATAAAAAGCAAACGGTTTGGACCCCGAAGGGTAAAGAAGCAAAATGGTGTAATGAGAGCAAGGAGAAAAGGGTAATTTTGATAACGCATTTCGAAGTTAAGCAGCAAGGTGACAACCGTCGAAATCCAGGTCGGTCTGCCCTCGTTGTTACTTTGTCGGATAGAGAGGAAATATTTGCCTATTGCTTCTAACCCATACTCAGTAGTCTCTCAACTACTTCATCCGCCATCTCCTCGCTCATGGGCCGGCCGTCTTTTGCGACGCCAACGGATTTAATGCGCTAACCACACGTGGGACATCAAACCCCATGCCGCAGAACCTGTCTACTAATGGAGGTGGGTAACCCTCATATCTGAAACTAAAGGTTAATTGTATGATCAATTGTACAGGTAGGAGGCGAGGAAGAGATGAAAATAATTAAGGGCAATAACATACTGTGCAGCTTGCTCTTCTTCTTTCCTTCTCCTGTCGGCAGCCGAATCCTGCACGGGGCACGACTGGTCGATGGGCTGATGGCAAGTCCGCTGGCGCGCCTGCAAATCTTACGGCCCATTCCCGAGCGGTCCTGTGAAACGTCGCCGGATCTCTGAGGAGAACGCCGGCCACCTCTGCATCTTGAGGATCCTTCGGCTCCGGGGTCGAAAGCAGGCTTTGCAAGGACAGTAGAGCTGATTTAATTGTGAGAACAGGTGACCATGCAGCACTCAGCGTATCAAGGCAGATCGCACCCTAATATATGTCGAAGATTAGCTATTTTGATACCAATATCTTATGATATATAGTTGCGTATTATTGAAAGGAACAAGGAAGCTAGAGCAAAGTTTTAAAGGGAAATTTGGCAGAAATATCTATGAAGAAAAGCTTGTGAGGGGCGAACCTACCGTCTGGCTGCTAACGTTTGGATGGTAGACTTTAGTCTCGAAACGCATTGCGGTGGTCGGAATGGGTATTCGTTTGGTATTTTAATATCCACGATGTATTCTCCACCCTCGTACGGAGTCTGTGGCGGGCCCTTAAACTTTCCACGAAGATGTGAGAGGTCACCACCGACAACCTCAGCAGACATTCCCGATAGACTGTCCTTCTGGAGGTCGTCCATCTCCCGCATAATTCGTCGAGTCCTATTAGACATGATGGTTATTCGAGGAGTAGATGGAGATTATCGACGGTTGTTTCTTTTCTGTTCGACTTTTTGGTCGAGTATCTTTATTCGATAGCTGGCAGTTAGCATTGCTATTACGTAAAAGAAGAAGGCTAAATACAAGTGCCGAGCTTGCTGGCCGGAGAGAAGACAGCTTGGATTCCGTACTTTAATATACTCGAGTATCCGGTCAAAAGGCCGAGTTTGCAATTTGCCTTTTGTTTGGTGTTGATGTTGACGGTGCTCAAGTTTTAGCTTCTAACGTGGTTCTGGAGATCTCCGTGGCGGTTTCCAATGGATACTTCGGTGGGTGAGCTGTAATGACGCAAAATTCCACTAGACAGACTTTGTAACGTAAAATAATTGAAAGATTTTTTCTTAGACTAGAAAAAAAAAAAAAAAAGGTCGAAAGAGATGCTATGAAGTATTATTGAGGGTGTATGAATGGGTATGTATACGGATAGGTAGACAAGTTTGTGTGTATTTATACTGTAGAAACGATATACGGAGGAAAGACTGGCTGACGGCGTTTGCCTTACGGTGTCTTGTGAGAATAAAGGAGGAAGAAAGGGATGAAGGGTTCCTTTGAAGATGAAGTAAGAGAGCTAGGGTCTGTGAAGCCTTTTATTGCTTTTGAAATAGTAGCACAAAGCTGAGATTGGTCCTTCGTGGCGGGTGGAGGGGGTTCAAATGTTTAAGTAATGTGGACCTGAAAAAAAGAGATCTTGGAGAGATGTGGATCAAGGTTAACTGCACAACCAAGGGAGCTTTTTTTTTGTATATATAAAAAAAAAAAAAAAAAATGAAGCGACGAATCAAAAAGCAGCCTTTTTTCTTTTTGCACTTAATCAAAACTGGCTCACTGATCAAATACTACTAGTAACAAAATATCTGCTATTCTATAAATACTTTATAGCTCAGTACCGCTTTTACTTTTTAATTCATTATCCTTTTTCTCTTACAGAGCAGGGCGGTTAGCTTCCTTGTATGGTTTTTGTTTTTTTGCTGAGCACTTCTGCAACACCTATCCCGTCTGGAGGGGTACTGTTTGGTGGGCAGCGAGGCGTAAAAAAGAAAAAGAGGCGGTTTTGGAAGTAATATACATGGGCGACTAAAATAATATCGAGGGCTAGCGTATTTTTATATTATGCCAAGAGATAAGATCATCAGATAAATCAAAGCAAGAGCTGATTGATAATTAACAAAAGGCGAAAAGCAACGTCTGACTATACACTATCAAACTCCCTTCTTTTCTTCCTATTACTCCACAAACCTCCCACTTTCACGACATCTCCACAATACTTTTACCGTTTAAAACCATCAACTCTCTCCTAACCCTTGGCCGGTACAACATAATTTAATCATGGTGGGTCTTATATAGTCTAAGCGCTTACAGCAGCATGCTGAGCGATTCTACAACTTGACGCGTCATCCCCTCCAAGGTTTTATTTTATTTATTTAGAGCTTGAGAGAAGGACATCTTGCTATCCTCTACAATAGTACTAACATTTTCATTCATTCACTAGGGAAACACGCAATCTGGAGGCGCTGGGGGACCGCCCGGAGGAGATAAAGATGCTAAAGATTCAAAGGTATGGTTTAAAGGCTGGCACATTTCTTAATTTTGGACCTTCCGGATGTCCAGAGAACTCTTTCGCTCAGCTTTTCCGCCTCCCATATACAGAAAGATAAGCCCAAGTATGAACCGCCGCCCCGCCTCCGCGCCTCGGCCGCAAGAAAAGAAGACAGGCTGGCCCGGACGCAGCCTCCAAACTACCGGTCGTGTTTCCGAACAGCAGGTGCAAGCTAAAATTATTACGGATGGAGCGTATAAAGGATCATCTTCTGCTGGAGGAGGAGTTCGTCCAGAACCAGGAAGCTCTAAAACCGAGCGGAGCCGCCGACGACAGGACTGCCGAGGAGAGAGTCGTGTTGACGACATGCGCGGCAGCCCTATGGTGTTGGCAACCTTGAGGAAATGATAGACGACGACCATGCGATCGTTTCTTCAGCCACCGGTCCTGAGTACGTAGTTATCGCTTTGAACCACCTTTTCATACCAGAATTACTCCTTCCTATCTATATTTATACTAATGTCTACTTAATACACGAAAAAGGTACTACGTCTCAATTATGTCGTTCGTAGACAAGGATCTTTTGGAACCCAACGCGACCGTTTTGCTCCACCACAAATCGGTCTCCATCGTCGGTGTCCTCACCGAAGCTTCGGATCCGCTAATCACGGTAATGAAGCTCGACAAAGCGCCGACGGAATCGTACGCAGATATCGGTGGTCTGGAACAGCAAATTCAGGAAGTCCGAGAAGCCGTCGAAATCCCCTCCTCCACCCCGAACTGTACGAAGAAATGGGCATCAAGCCTCCGAAAGGCGTTATCCTGTACGGCGGCCCGGAACCGGCAAGACGTTGCTGGCGAAGGCCGTGGCCAATCAGACTTCCGCTACTTTTCTTAGGATTGTTGGCAGCGAACTTATTCAGAAATATCTGGAGACGGCCCAAGGCTCGTACGTCAAATTTTCCAGGTCGCCGCTGAGCACGCGCCGAGTATTGTCTTTATCGACGAAATCGATGCCATCGGTACGAAGCGTTACGAGAGTACAGCGGCGGTGAACGTGAGATTCAGCGGACCATGTTGGAGCTGCTGAACCAGCTCGATGGGTTCGACGACCGTGGCGACGTCAAGGTTATCATGGCTACAAACAAAATCGAGACGCTGGATCCTGCTCTGATCAGGCCGGGACGCATAGACAGGAAAATTCTCTTTGAGAACCCAGACCGTTAGTTTTCCCGCCCTTCTCGACTTATCCTGTCAATTCGGAATCCCCTTGCTTGCGCATATGCGACGATTACGTATAACTAATCCTATTTGTCTTTTTTTCCCATATTGCAGAGAACACCAAGCGTAAGATATTCTTGCTCCACACATCCAAGATGTCGCTGTCGGAAGACGTTGAGCTGGATGAGTTCATCTCGCAGAAGGACGACCTTTCCGGTGCCGATATCAAGGCTATCTGCACGGAAGCTGGTTTGCTGGCCCTCCGAGAGAGGCGAATGAGAGTCCAGATGGCGGATTTCAGGACTGCAAGGGAAAGGGTTCTCAAGACGAAAACGGAAGGCGAACCAGAAGGTTTATACCTGTAAAGAAAAGAAGGGAAAAAAACACGAAAAAAGGGACGCATATTTTAAAACTCAGGTTCCACGAAACGACTCTCTTTGTTCTCGTTGCCATTTTCGTTAACCAAAAAATATCAAGATATTAATGGCAACCGTAGACTTAATTCATACTGGACAGAGGGGCATCATAATTATCACAACTATTATTATCCCTCATTTGAGGCTTTATTCTTGACAAATCGATTGAGCTGGATACGGAAGCAGGGCTCAATTAAGTAAGATAATAGGTTCAAAATTACAATCAATTATAGAAAAGAACAACCCCGAATTAGAAATCTTCAAGAAACAAGTGGAAAGATAGACGCGAGCGATCCCATTGGGCTACCACGTGCAGAAACCTATATCTAGAGATGCATTGATGCGGCGATTTTGTGAGTGTTGGAAAGCCACACACACCCCCACACGCACGGGCTCAGCATCCCTTTTTATGATTGCCTTACATTCCGTCGGAGAGGATAAACTAACGATCGTTGAGCGCTCGAGCTCCGAGAACTTTCTACATGATCGAAAGTACCTTCCGTAAAGTCGTTTTCTTTCCGCTGCGATTTCCCTGTGATTGTTCCATGTCTGCGAAAACAAAACTATTGTCTGTAACCAATTCAGTATAAACGAAAAGTAGAAAGTCAAGGGTTTCCAGTAAAAACTTTTTTTTTTTTCCCTTGGGAAGCATACATGTATTCGTTGGGTGCCATTTTGTCCGGAGCACGAGGACTCTCGCCTCAAGCCTTTAAGGTAATAGCCCTACGGAAAGAGACGAAAATGTGATTAAAAAAAAAAAAAAAAAATGAAGAAGCGATTTCTTTCCATTTGCTTTTTCTTCCTTTTTCTTTTCCGCCATAGCTTTTTTTTCTTCTTCGGCAATCCCCATGGACAGCTCAACGCACCCTTCCTTATACATCTTCACTTTTGCTATATCCCCAGAAGAACAACGCATCCCTCTGGGGCCCATTTTTTCCCTTTTACTTCTTTCCGTTCATTCATTCTGTTTCCCCTCCTCATTAAGAAATTCCCCTCCTTCATAAGACAATATGATGGCACAATTACAGTTAAATCGCTATTATAGGTCTCATCAAAATTGACTTGTTTTTCTTTCCTTCTATCTGTATGGCAGCGTGAGGGATAGGAATTGCGCCTTTTTGGAAAGAAGAAGGGTAAATAATAGGAAAAAACTATTGTTAGCTGCGCTTCACTGCAATGTGCATGCGAGATGGAGGATTGTTCTTTTCTCCAAGTGGCTATCCGTCTGTCAACGCCAGCTCACTCGCCTGATCGTTAATTGTCTTGATTGAATAATAGCCTCAGAACCCTACTGGGCACGCTGGGTTTACTGAAGGAAAGCCTCCGTTCTCTCCGCCTTGGACGGAAGGCTGCTATGACTGGGCTGGGCTGGGCTGGTGATCCGCAAAAATATACCTTTTTTTTTTTTTTTAAGTTGTCTTCAAATATCCCTACGAGAAATTTTTTTTTTTCCTTTATAGTTCTTCGCCCGGCAAACAGGTTCATGCGCCTCGACTTCTTGCTTTCCTTTCTCTCTGATTTTCGCCTTTTTATTTATCTGCGAATACCCTCGTCGGTACACTGCAGTTGGAAGACAATAAAATAAATACCCTTGATTCAATAGCTTTAACTTGCTGTCCTTTTTCTCGTTTTTTCGGCCTCGTTTTCGTCCTTCTTTTCCCATTTTCCCTCATAGTAAAAGGACGAAGAAGAAACAACAATTAATATTCGTTTATTTTCGTTTAGCTGTTTTTTTTTTTTTTTTTTTTTTTTTTTTTCTTTTTCGTCAAAAAGTCCTTCATATGACCGTTATAGCTGTAGGGATTGGAGAATTAGAAGTGTGGAAAAAAGGAAAAGGAAAATTATTTTGTTGACGTGGATGTGAGCAAATGTGCTTTTTTTTTTTTCTCTCTTCGATCCGGATATCCTATGGGAGGTTGGGACACCCACACCAAAAAGAAGAAAGTAAAATAAAATAAATAAATAAATAAATACATAAATAAATAAATACTACCAAGTAAATTTCTGGTAGAGTAGCCGAGCTTGTTGTTGTTACTACTACTTGTCTGCATACAGTGGAGAACGAAGTCACACAGCATCCCACAGACATTGTGCGATCATACTAAAGTAGTCTAAGAAGAAAGGAAAAAGCAGCGAAAAATAGATGATATATTTATTATTATATCATATATTTATTTATTTATTAGTAGCAGTAGTTCTTTTTCAGTTTCCCCGACAATTCTTTCCCATTTCCTTTCCTTATCACCGTGCGCAATCATACATACTTCCTACATAACACCTACCTGAGGTATATATAAAAACCAGACGCACGGAACGAATTTGGATACTTCCATTTTCTTACAAAGCTTCTTTTTCTTCTTTTCTCTTTTCGCTTTTCGATCCTCTCTTTTTCGTTCTCGCCTTACTTTATCTGTACGAAAACAAGACAATACATCATTCATTGCTGTTATCTCACAATCTATATATCTGCATAGCTACTACTCCACGCGACGCCAGTCTGTGATATGTCTAGGTTTCCTCTCACAATACCCGTGATCCACGACTACGCAGGCCGGTCGATATATAGACGAAAATAACGAATTTATAAAAAGAAGAAAAGGGAAAAAAAAAGATATATACAATTTGGCATACAAGTTTACACGAAAAGCGATTCCTCTCCAAAACCGCTATTCTACACACCATTCGCGCGATACCTCCTCCAATTACGAACAATAACATCTTCCTCTTTACGAAAACCGACCCAATTCCTTTCAAAATTACGCTGTTCTCAACCAACCAACCGTTGCAATGGCTGACGGAACAGAACCCTCCTACCACCTCCGCATGGGCGATTGCCCGTCCCCTACCTTTTCGACCAACTCCAACAGGAGTAGCATGTATTCGACATTCTCTATGAACTCGCTGAAAGGCCGCTTCACCTACCTCGCCCAAATCCTCGAACGCAAAGATTCGTCCACCATGTCTGACGAGCACGCCAAAAGAGTAGGCAAGGGTGCCATACCTTCTCCCAGCGGGTCCGGATGGAGCAGCAGAAGAAGGAGCGAAGGTCCGAATTGGCCGAGAAGACGTACGACCTGCTGCTCAGACCGTTCAGGATGGCGCAGCAGCCGTTCACCTCGAGGAAGTTTATCCCTTCCCGCCAGAAGCGCAGGTCATTCTTCTATACAAAACACCAAAAGCCAAGCACTTTAGACTTCCGCTGCATCGGCCCTGGCGACGACAGCTCCGTGCTGATGATGACGAGCTCAAGAAATCCTCTTGCTTTGGGATCTGGGGCGGCGTTCAGAAAAGGCACGGAGGGGACTTAAGCTATCTGCTTAACGACTGTAGTATCTCTTAGAAGCTCCTTTTTTTTTTTTTTTTGCCTCTTGACAATGATTAGTTTTCACATGCGCTAACAATTCTTGAGAACAGGTGCACCAAGAGTTGACTGGAGACAACCGAACGTCAGCTTCGAGTGGACGTCCGAACTTTCCACTGCTAAATCACACCATACGAATCCGAAACATACTTGAGCGACAGCAAGCCGATGTCTCAAAAAGATCCGTTATACGTGGGATATATACGACGATTATAATGGACTTCCATTATGCTTTTGCCGCGGGATCTTTTTCTTATTTTTTTTTTTTTTTTTTTTGCCATCAATGACGAGCTGGACCACTCATCACGAACTTTTCCTTTGTAACGATGCTATGATGCTATTGAGGATAAATTTGGAGTTCCGAAAACCATGGTCCGGCGTTTAACATATTCATTCTTATTCTTTTTCATCTCTGGATTGGCTTTTTGTTTTTATGTTCGTCCTTTTACTTACGTTTGGTTTGGCATTCTCATGATTCTGCTTTCTTCCTTTCGCGCGGTACTCTGGTGCTTTTTATTCCCACATTTTCTCCCCCAAAAATAGTTTTCTTTCTATGGCGTCAATTGGTGGCATGGCTGCATCATTTTTCTCTTAACTATACGACGACCTCGACGGCACCACGATTTCCCTTTGTTCTTTTTCTTTTCTTCCAGCTATAACAAGCTAAGTGCTTTCCCCTTGTGTTTCATTTTTATATTTCCCTCTAGATCACGCTTGTTGCTTGTTGTTACACATTGCTACCGTAGGGAAATATCTTCCCCATGACGTTGTACCACATCGGGTTGCTTTCTATTTTTTTTTTTTTTTTTTTTTTTTTTATCTCCTTGCACGACTTTCTTCACGAGTTTCCTTGCTCTTTCCGGAGCTTCCGATGGGGGTTTGGTGATACCGTTATGAGAACAAAAAAGTTCACGCTTGTGCTATATATAAATCCATCCTTTTTTCCTTGATTGTTCTCTTTTTCCTACTTCATATATCGCAGATAGTGGGATTTTCGCTTTTACAACAAAACGGAGCCATGAAAGAGGCTTGTTTCCTTTCCTAACGATAATATACCATGTACCACTAACTACCATAATGATTGTGCATTTGAAACAAATGTTCTTGCTTAAAACCGCGCTATTGTTCTTATATAGTTCCAAAATAGCATTTAATATATTCTTACAGGTTATTACATGACTGTGCGAATTACAGAACCAGGGGGGCGATGTCGCTGTGAATTGGAGCAACTGGTTTTTGGTCGATTGTGAGTTGACTATAGTACATTTATTTCACTTTGTTAGTAAATAGTGTACTATCAACCAGAACCAGAAAAGTGAAGCCTTACATTCTGTTTTTTCTTCAACAACGCTAGACAATTATCTCTTGTTGCACCTTTTTTTGTGCATCAAAAGCTATACCGGCCAGGCTCGTAAGTATAACCGTCCCCGAGACGGCCGTCACTACGTCCACTGTGAAACTGCCTCCTATCGAGCTTCGGCGGCGGAGGGCTATGGCGCCAAGGGTGGTGGTAGTGGGGGCTGCCAGCCCTACCGATTGTTAATGTTGACGTTGTCGTTGTGGGTGCTCGCGAGAATATTCTGCCGGCGCAATGTGAGGCTCTAAACCGAGGCGGAACGGAGATGCGGCGGTGAGGTGTAGCGTTGCCGTAGCTGTGCGAGGTATACTCATGGTTTTGTACTATGGATTGGCGAATGGATAGGAGAATATTTTTTTAATCGTGGAATTTGTGGAGATTTGGATTGGAGGGAATTTTTGTGGAGTCGTGAAATTTTTAAAAATTTCTTCTTTTGTTGCTGTTGAGCTTTTTGGTTCGGATGAAAAAACGGTATCTTCTACTACTGTGATATAAAAAATTTTCCGATTTCTCACGATATCTTTTTTTCTTCATCACACCACAAATCTCACACCACAACTCAAAACCCTTTCAACAAAAAACAACAATGGCAAAAAGCAACGCAAATAAACCCAGGCGGGAAACGGCGGAAGCCGTCGAAGCATACCAAGCGCGCATGTCCTCCGCTTCCGCATCCAAACCTACACGTCATCTACATCGACACCAGTAACAGCTACCCGTGCGAGTAACAGATCCAGAATCTCAGGTTCCGGAACGACCCGCGCCGTCGGCGGCGCGACGGTGACGCAGAACGTCCGCGCGATCTCGAAGAAGAAGGCGAAGAAGCAGATGCGGGATGAGGAGTACAAGCGGAAAAGAAGGCTAGCGGAGGCGCTAGAGAGGGAAGGGGAGGTTGAGATGAGAGGTCAGTTTTCTTTTTCTTTTTTTTTTTTTTTTGAGATTTACAATGAGAGGAACTTTGGAAAGTTTAGAGATTGGGATTATTGCGATCGAGGATCTACGATGCTTTGAATAACTGACTAATTAAGGGTGTAATATAGACATACCAGACGCCGGCGCACCTATATTAAATACGAAGAAGGCACTGAGAAAGCGAGATAGCTGCTGAAGGGCAGAAGCTCGCGGAGGAGAAAGAAGAAGCTGCTAATGCTATGGAGGTTGATGCATAGAACATTTTCATGATTGGTTCTAGTGTTGCTTTTATTGTTAATACTTTTGCGCAAGGTGATTGTACGATAATGGGGTAATGAAGATGGTTCGGTAGATCATTTGCTTAAAGGACGCAAAAATCAAGCTTTCTATATTTTGTACTATATGATACACGAAGGATAGACCTCTTTTTTCATTCTTTTTATACAATAATCAGGCCAATTAGTGGTACATCAATGTCCTTCTTTTTAGTAATACCTCTTTAATCTCTTCGCCCGGTCTTGCTCCGTCTCCTCTTCCTCCTCGTCGTCCTCGTTCCTGTCCGCGTATATCGTCTTCGGCTGCGTCTCCTTCCAAGCGCCCGTGAACATTGGATCCTTCTCCGCGACGTCCGCGTACTTGAGCAGCGCCTCCCTGGGATCCTCGTCGCGCATGCGCTGAGCGCGATGCTCCGCTTGACGTGTTCCTCGTCCGGGTTGTTCTTCGCGAACGGCGTGACGTGCGGCTTAAACGGCTTGCGGGCCAGCGACGCCTTCAGCGCAGCTTGGTTCAGCTTCGCGCGCGAGCCGGCTAGCGCTGCGTTCGGTAGCAGTACCGAGTCCGCGGATACGCCGGCGATGTCCATCGTGAGCGACGGGTCATCGTCGATGTGGCGCCGCTTGGGCGCCCTGCTGAGTACCAGCTTGGCGCCTTTGTCCGACGTGTTCGGTGAGAAGAGCACGTGCGTCGCGCCGGAAGAGGACGAAGCGAGTATGTGGTGATCTTGGGATGCCAGAGGGTCGATATGACTGAATTGCCGGGGCTGAGGGCGGTCGTGAATTCTGAGCGGAGGGTGGCGGGGGATAGGATGTGTAGGTTACCAGCGAGTCGGAGGTTAGGAGGTGTTGCGAGTCGGGCGAGAAGGAGATGGATGTTTGAGAGAATGAGACGGGGAGATCGCTGCGGGTCATTATTGGTGATTTCATCTTTCGAGTATCCAGGCTATTTCCATTAGAAAAGATTGAATTAGTTATAGACAAGGTCTGAGCGCTGCATAGGTTCGTTACTTACATTTGACGGTACCTTCCATACCGCGGGTAACGAGGAGGTTTCCGTCCCTTGAAAACGCAAGGCCGCAAACGCCAGATTCCGTGCGTGGGCATCGTATATCTGAGCCACCGGTCGGTTATACGGACCGTCTCCGGCCCATAATGATAAAGATCCATCATATGCGCCAGCACCAGTAGCTTCTCCCTCCTCCGCTCGGGTCGTCCCATTCTACACACAGCATCTTCGTCCGTCCGCCTTTAGCCGATCGCGACTTGACGACGATGACCTGCTCTGCTCCCTCTTGTGATTTATGTCCCACACCCGCAGCGTGCTATCCGACCCGGCGGTGACGATGTAGTTGCGGTCCGTAGGGTGCCACGTCCCATTGTTTATCTCCGATACGTGGCCCTGGTGTTGTTCATGTCGCGAAGGTACTGGTCGCCTTTGACAAATTCAACCACTTCCTGTCCGTCCCTCGTCAGGATCTTGGCCTGCGCCGCCGCAGGTATGGCTAGTATATTCTCGCCGTTGGACGAGAATTCGACCTTATTGATGATGTGATTCTCGAACGGCTCGACCGTCTTGAACGAGTGCAGGTGGTCGCAGACATCGAGGAGAAATCGTACAGCTTCATCGACATGTCCTGAGACGCCGTGCATATTCTCATCCCGGCCGGGTCCAAGGTTACCGAAGTCACCGCTTTCGTGTGGTCCTTTAGTAACAGCTCGTTCGTCACCGGGAATTCGTCTTCATCGTCGTCGGACATCGAATCATCATCGCTATCGTCATCGTCGTCATCATCGCTCTTGCTGGACGGTTTCTTCGCCGATGCTGCTGGTTCGCTGGATGATCCTTCTGTTATAGCCTTCGGCGCCTGCAGGTCCGCTACGGTGACGCTGCGCTTCGTCGCGTCGTACTTTGGTGTGATCGTATTCGTTTTTGCCTGTTTCCCGAAGGATTTGGGGAAGAATGCCCTCATAGGGTCATCCCCGGCCAGCTCTGGTTCCTCAATGACGATATCATCGTCGTCGGTAGCTTTGTCGTTTTCTTTTTGGACTGTGGAGGCATTGTGTGCGATCGTTAGAGCTTGAGGAGAGTACAAACGTGATCGAGAATTGGAGAAGATACGGAATGAGCAACACTCATCCACCAATTGCCGCTTGCAGAGCCTCGTGCTTTCGGCGGAATGACGCTTTCCAGTAAATCACGTGCACGTGTCTTCAAGTGACACGTTCGGCCGTGACATCGCTCTAAGCCTTTTTTGGGTAAAATTTAGTCAGCAGCGTTCCACAGAAGTGCAGCTCAGGTTCACGTTCATGTCATTCGCCTGGCACAGCGCTTTTTCTGTTTGGTGGGGCAATTATTCCATCCCACTTTCTGAGGGGGGGTCAAATTGAGTATCTCCCCTTCCATGTCTTCTATCCCTTCCTCCTTGTCACTCAGCGTTCAGACCCTACAAACCCTATTCATCCTTGTTCCCTGATAGCATTCTCCCTAAAATCGAAATGCTATCTTCCGTACTGTAACGGAAGATCTGTCTGCTTTTTGTTCAATTTTACATTATTCATCGCATAGCGCAAATGATAAACCCCATAGTACTATTTGTTGGAACATTTGTCATCATTACCTTAGCGTCGCTTCGTTCTCCAGATTTGCCCAGTCCTTCCGGTGTTAGGCTACCTGTCGCGTCACCCGTATTTCAGCGCGGGTGTCCTCGTCCTTGTCTCGCAGTCATGCTTTCGCTTCCGCTCGCATCGGTCGTCGGTGGGAAATCGAACCATTCCCCAACGACTGGAGCCTCCGAAGAGCGAGATGACAGGCCCATCGAAGAGAGGATGCAGGGCGGAGCTCTAACGAAGGCGCTGTTTTCACGGCGGGCGGAGTTTCTGGATAGACGCTCTTGTATTATCAAAGTCGGGACATGAATATCGCAGCGACATCTAATGCGAGAAGGAGCTAGCGGATTGGCTGGTGGACGATCACAGGAAGCCATCCGGCTCAAGTAAGAGAAGAAGCAGTACCGCAGCGCCGCTGAAATGGCTTCAACGCAAGATCGACCGTCGGACCGGAAAACTGGAGGAAGTGGAAGTTGAACACGACGATGAACGAGGGAGGTTGGCTTATACGTTATCGGTTTACAGGAGGTCATTGACATTATGTCGGCGAGAGTTTCGTCCGTGGAACTGACCCGAACGTGAAGAAGAGGTGGGAAGATGCTATTAATGTGAGAATGCCAACGCTTTTCGAACTTGGTACCCCCAGTCCTTCTTTATATATCCCTTGACATCAAATATATGGATCTAAGAGGACTTTGATGCCGATTTCCGCTCATTAGCCGCACTCCCTGGTACGTTTGTATCGCATGGCAACAATTGATCGTGTGCTCGTTTTCGTCTACGCTTCGCCATCTCTTGCCCGCAAATAACTACTCCAAGTACAACGAGTGTCGGGACCGGCTTGATGGGATATGTCGGGAACAAAGGCGCCGCCATGGCTAGGCTGGTTCTCGGTGGTCTTCCTGCGCTGGAATAGCTCCTCCACCGCTCAGAGCTCTTCGGATACAGACGACGTAGACGACCCTCTCGAGGATCAGCGTGGGTTATGCCTGGTATTCGTCTGTTCACATCTGCTGCACTGGCAAATGCTGCAGATAGGCGAAATTGGGATTACGCAGAAGTTCTCAGGAGGGCTTACTTCCACCCTAAGCCGCTTACGATAGTTGGCGGTGAAGGCGGACAGGAAAATCAGCCACCCGGCGGCTACCCTGTCGAAGATAGTGACATGATAATCTGGTTCGGGATTTGAACTATAGACTAGAGCTTCCCGGAAACGAAAATCAGGCTAGTTTTGCAGCGTTCCTACCTCCTGAGGCGGATGGAAATGCCCCCGAAATTGACCCTTTCGACCACGCAAACAACTTTGGAAGACCCGGAAGGTGCCGAAATCGGTAGCGCTAAAGACCAGGCGAACCAAATTCCTAAGAGGAACTTTCAAGAGTCTATATCATATATTTTAACCAAGGACCAACTCCGCGAGTCGCAGCGCCGCCAAAAAGGCGTTCCAATATTACCAGAGGGCCAAATCAACTTCCTTCCTACCTATAAATACGACCTGGTACGATAGCTACGTTCGACTCCAGTGATAAATGAGGATTCCTAGCTACTGCGATAGGATATTGTGGAAAGAGAGAGCTGTCGCGCGCGCCGAGGAACGTCAGGCCAAAGCAGACGACCTTGCAAGCGAAAGGGATAAGATGAGAGAAGATATTATTTCAGAAGGTGATGGCTCCGAGGTATTATTCGACCTAGGAACGGATGACGGACATGGAGACGAGGAAACTGAAGATACAGACGATGAGGCTGGCAAAGGGAAAGCCGACGATACCTCAGTGGCTGAAGCGTCTAGCTCTGCTAATCGCTCAAGTTCTGGAAAGAGCGGGCCACGGCTTTCCTTGCTATCATACGATTCACATCAATCGATCACATCTTCCGACCACAAACCCGTTACGGCTGTCTTCAAGCTCGAATACGTGGCAACCCTCCCGCAAGATCGAGCAAAGGTTCATGCGGAGGTTGTGAAATATCGATCGGGTCGAGAACGACCTACGGCCAGTGTCACCATGATCGTAGATGATGACAAGGATGGGATCGCCAACTTTGGAGAGATTAGGTGGGGTCAACGTAAAAAGATAAATGTCACTGTGGCAAACACTGGAAGAAGCACCGCTAGATGCGAATTTGTCAAGCGACCGATTATTGAGGAAGTCCGCGAGAGCGTGGAATACGATGGCTTTCAGAGATTGAAGGCGAAGACGCTACGGAATGATCCACTAGCCTTTGGCGGAGACGATGACGAGGAAGCGCAGTCTGATTCGCCTCCAGAAGCCGTTTCAAAACCTTGGCTGTGGGCTTACTTCACGTCGACAGAGTCAGACAAGACAATAAGCTTGGAGCCTGGTGATGCCGAAAATATTACACTGGAAATATCTTTGCCTCCTCGCCCAGGGATAAGAGAATCTAAGCCTTACGCTTCTCTCCTACGTCGCCTAAATACCCGTCGCCTAGACCTCGAAGACGTTGTGATATTACGTGTCAGTGACGTCCGGACTTGTTCATACCCGTTAAGGCGGACTACAAGAACACATTTTTGGGCTATTCCATGACCGATCTTCTGAGGGTACCTGATTCTGCCGGAGGGATCCGGCAGAACTGAAGTGCGACAATGACATTACCTGGAGCTCGCCTAGGGAACTCTTCCGGATGACGGAGCTTTTGCTAACCTCGCTACGGACAATAGTAAAGTGAAGGGCAGAAGTGTTCGTTGGACGACTTTACCGGGCTGGCCGTTCGTTCACGATACATGGGGCCTCGTCGATATGTCTAGGGAGCAAGGAGACGTTGGCAGCGAGAGTGGGACAAGGTAACACTAACGCCAGGATGTCATTGAAGCAGTGGTTCCGGGAAGCTCTCGACTGCGACAAGGATTGGAACTGGGAAAGGCGGAGACGTTGGGTATACTCTGGAGGATAGGGTCGAAGTCGCAGCGGAAACGTTGATCGAGTGGCTGAAGTACCTAAAGGAGAGCGTTGTCCCGAAGCTACATATCCGGAAATCATTAAGAATGGTTGCTACCAAGCTGGGCCGACAAGGTAAAGAAATTCGCTACGTGTTGCTACTCCTCAAGTTCTTCTTGTATTCTAACCAATCTTTTGTACTAGATTCTCGACTCCCTCCCAGGAAATATCTGGCTCGAATGTCCACGGCAACGTCTTCATCTACATAACGAGCTTTCGTATCGGAGGTTATCAACAGTGCTGACTCCGAATGCGCCGCAGCCTGGTCAGGCAACAAGTCTTTCTGCCCTTCCTCGCTACAAAATCCCGATCAACACACTACGGCCGAGCTCATCGAGAAAACATTCTGAAAGTATTCGCATCGGTTATCGTAAGACGTCCGAAGGGGATGGATAGGATGCGGAGGGTGAGGTGGAAAAAGTTTGCGACTTTCTCAGGCACTTTACTCGTTCTCACAGATGATCGAGATTTAAGAAAAAAGTTAATGCTATTGTTAATATGCACATACATAGAGGCGTTTCTAGGTTAAGGTTCATAGCGAGTATACGGTTATTTTTTTTTTTTTTTTGGGGGGGGGGTTTAGTTAGATACACCAGCGTATGCATGAGCTGTGCTTTTTCCTTCTCTAAGTCGATATCAAAAACAATCATGAGGCGTTTCAATAATTTCTCCCTCTAAATGATCATTTAGTTTTTCTAGATGATTGCTCCGAGCTCTTGGAAATTTATAGAAAATATATCGAGATTGCAACTTTTGTCCAGAGCATTAACTTTATTAATGTCTTCGTTCAATTTATACCTCCGACGTCCGATTGTCATACGATAGAGAGCTTAAAACTATCTTAATTATCGCAAACTTACTTGCTGAAAACGTGCAACATCCCAGCACACAAAAACTTTTTCCCACTTCACCGCACTAGTGACATTCCTCCACGATGTTTACTTGCAGCTCGATATTTCGGAATTCGCCCCGGAGCTTCAACAAGCTTCTGAAACGTCGTCGATATTCGAGGTCGCCAGTTCAGCTTGCAATTCTCAACGTCAACAAGATGCCGTGAAATTCGGACAATATGGGACTTACCCGACAAGGACGAGGTCGATTATCGCGGTAGGTAGAAGCTACCTTTTCATTGCGTCATATCCACGGGTTAAAATATAGACCATACGCTTTCCTTTCTCCAGAACAACTTCATTCTTCACAACCTCAATTCCTGAACTGGTCATTAAGAGGAGTCGGCTTTACTATCGCTGGACAATAATGCGTCTAACTTGCACAAAATGATATCTCTTCTATTGCGAAATCAGATTGCCCGAACAGCAATCTAGAAATAGCGACGTACCGCTCGACTCCACGAACATCTGCTAGTGAAGAAAGAGGCAGCGAGCAGGTCACCAATGCGCTTGTGCAGCTGGCAAAGTATGGCACCCTCCATCTTCGGAAGCCTCATTCTTTTAAATCACTACTCGAACTAATATAGAAAACAAAGCAATGCTTACAAAAGCTGTCTTTTTTCGTATTCTTAGTATCGTGACGTCACGTCCTCGACGAAATAATAACGGAACCGCGGACCGCCAGCGAGATACACTCCCCGTCACGTTCCCATATACACCCTGCAGCACTCGCAACCTGCTCCCGTCCAGCGGAAGAACCCTTACCACCACAAGACATCCCTGATGGTAACCTCGGCGGCGACGGCACAATACTGCACGCATCCTCCATCTTCTCCTCCGCCCGCGTCGTGCACCGGTGCTCTCGTTCTCCATGGGCACGCTGGGCTTCCTGAACCCCTGGCCGTGGTGGGAACACAGGTCCGCTATTAAGCAGGTGCTGGACGGAGAAGCACGGGTGCTCCGCAGGAAGAGATTGGCGGATGGGCGTGTGGATAGTGAAGGGAATCCGGTCGCGGGGGAATTGTCGGGCTATGTATCTGAGGGGAGCGGGGAGCCGCAGGAGAGACGGGAATGTGGGCTATGAACGAGGTGGATATACATAGGGCCGGACCCACATTTGGGATCGTGGACGTTATGTTGAGGGAAGCTGCTTAAGGAGGCTGTGGTAAGTATCCATTCTCGGATAGTTTTGTGTTCGTCATTTTAGCTTTTTTCATGAATCAGCGTGCTGATTGATGATGATTCCGTAGTCGGACGGCATAATATTATCGACGCCGACGGGGTCGACGGCATACTCGCTATCTTCTTTCGGTCGATAGTGCATCCCCGAGTATCGCGATTCTACTGACGCAGTGTGCCCGCGTTCGTTGTCGTTCCGGCCGCTCATATTGCCTGCGGAGTCGAACATCACGCTTCGACTCTCGAAAGAGTCGTGGTCATGAGGTAGAAGTCTCCGTCGACGGTCAGCGATGGGGCGGCGTAGGAAAGGGCTGGAGGTTCGGATATCGGGCGAGATCATGGATCCGGAGTATGGAGCAGGTGGTGTGCCGTGTATATGGGAGGAACGGGAAACGTCGAAGAAGGATGGGTCAGCGGTTTGAACGGTTTGCTCAAGTTTAATTACCCCTTCGGTGAAGAGGTTCGTAGAATCCTAAAAAATGTGCGAACTATATATAAAACGTACACTTCTTCTTTCCAAATTACCTTCTTCGTCTTCAGGTAGCCACGTTAGATTCTAATATGGGCACAGCTCGGCGCATCGCATATTAAAATCGATAAATAGAATATCTTCGTGGTTAAAATTTCTATTATTGATAAACTTAATTTCCTACTGATTTTTAATTCTATATCCTTTGGGCACGTGCGAGGAAGGATATCCGGGTGCTCTACAAAATACAAAATATATAGGTCAAAACGTCACTGGGGAAAAAAAAACCTCTCATAACGCCATCAAACAACGACCCCAGGCCCTCCTCTTCCCCTCCGGCGCCTCCCCCCTAGAAAGGCCCTCTTCATGCTCCCCAACCGACTAACGCTCCGACTCCTCCTGCTATTACCACCATCAACCCCCAACCCTCGGAGTATATAATGCGTGTACTTCCTCCCTTTTTCCTATTCCTGATCGGGTAGTAAGCACACGCGTCGGACGTGCTGCGGTTCCATGCGCGGGGAGACCAGGCCAGCGATGTGCGGGTGGCTGGTTGTCGTCATGGGTTTGTGCTTTTTGGTCGAAGAAGTAGTCATTCGAAGCTCAGGGGGCGTATATTGGGAGCAGGTGCGGCAGGTACCGTTAGTGGTAGTAGTAATGAGCTCGTGGAGGCCGGTGCAGTTTGATGACTGGCAGGGGTGGAGCGAGGAGGAGGGGTGGCCGCAGGGGTAGGTGGTTTTTCTACGCAGCACATTGTTCCTTTTTGATATAGTTTTACTTGGTCGTTGGGGTATTTGGTTTGGAATAGATGATAATTGAAGGTATATAAGCTTATTACTGGATGCTAGCTCGAGTATACAAGCAAGTTTCGAAGCGAATGTGTAGAATTGAAGATATAGAAGCAAGTCAAGCTCTCCAGAAGGGTTCTTGAACGAAAGGCTGCCTCTCCTTTTCACGGAACAGTTGAACTGTTCAATAAACGACGAGGAGGGAGAATTGAAGAAGAAAGATGCAAAGAAGCGAAGGAGAGGATAATAGAAAACGAGCTTGATATGTTTCCTATCAATGCCTACATAAAAAAAACAAACAATATATTAGCATATGTAAACTAAAATGATGCTAGATATATATCTTGAGATATTTATTACGCATTTGCAATTGATGAATTGCTCGCGTGAGATAAGTCACTTACATCTTGTTGTCTGCTATGCACTCGACAGAAGCTACAAATTAAAAGCTAACAACTTAAGAAAATCCGGACTATTCGACAACAACGTGCGAAACGTGTAGAGAAGAGAGCCTGGAAGGTGGAGCGACTCCTCGCATCTTCGGGTTTTATATACTTGTAGCATTTAACGTTAGACTTTTCCAGTTTAAGCTTCTACATATTTCGATAAACGTATAGTTGTCATATACTCTACGGCTAGCTCACCAAGTCCTTTTGTTATAGTCGCATTTTCATTGAAAACCGTATAATATATTCTAGTAATCTTACATGTTGTTTAGCGAATCCGTCTGGTCTCGTTTAGACGCCGCCGCTTACCGCCACCCACCACAATTCCCCACGCGATAATGCGATTTTCAGGAACTATGGTCCAATTGCTGGATGCTACTAATAACTGGCTCATATTATAGATAAATTGTGTCGTATGAGTATAAATACGTATGATATCCTTGGAACTATTCAAAATATATTTATTAATTATCTGTTTCTTCGTATTCTCTTTCTAATAGTATCAACATGTCTGTGCGTGCAACTATTACTTGCGTATTGGAAAAAAAGACGAATGAAAAGCCAAAATGAGCAAACGAAAAATAACACACTGCTAAAGAGAAAATCCAAGGAACCGGTAAATGAACAGACACAATAAAACTCATTAAAGAAGCTGCTGAAGTTCCTACCCGCTTGAAATGCATGCAAAATTAAAAAAAAAAAAAAAAAAAAAAGGGCAACAGAGAGCAATATCTAGAAACGCAAAAAGAAATCATCGTAAAATAGTCGTTCTATAGAATTAAAAGAGGCAAAATTGTGCTTAGGCTCAAAGTTAAGCTTAAGCTTAAAATATTCTTCAATAATTTAGGCTTTGCGAAACTTCAGAATGATCCACGTGCCAAACCTCATGGCGAAGTAACGGCGAGCAGGACACCGATCCACAGGCCGTACTGCCTCCTGTCGTATCCGACGGCCTTGAGTACACCGACGCCGTCAATCTGGCATTATCCTGCAGGTCGCTGGCGTACATGCATTGACACCCGCCGTTGGGAGTCTTGTCACACTCGAAGACTTTCCCTTCGAATTCGGACCACATCATGCTTTGAAAGACGTAACGCTGATAGTCGATCCAGTAGAAGGTGTAGTACCAAAAGACGTTGAGAACTTTCTGAGAGACGAGGAAGCCGTTGACGCACATCCACAACCCATTTGCGAAGGCAGTAATAGCAAGCGCGGCGACGAAATGGGCAAGATTGTCGAGATGAGGATCACGAGGGACTCTGCGGCCACGAGGTCGAGGAAGAGGAAGCATAGGTATCGGAAGAACGGGATTGCGCCGTGGTGGAAGTTTACCAGCCAGTAGGTTATGACCGAGAAGATCACGGCAATAAGGACTTTTTTTTCGAAAAGAAAAGTTAGTTGCAGAACTTAAAAGATCCTTCGAAGCTTGGTGTTTACTTACAGATGAAGGTATGCCGATCAAGAAGTTTTGCTATGAGGAAGACACCAGGACCGTACAGACGGTTACCTCGCTCTTTAGTGTACATGAAGAGATCTTCGAGGTACGACGGGATGTAAGCAACGGCCATGAAGGACATGAAGGCTCCAGAGCTGCGAAATTTCCATGTTAGCGGAAGTCGTAAAAAATTCCCCAAGAGACGTAATAAACTTACAAGAAGATTGCGTTCATGATAGGCTGGATCTTGTCCTGATGGTTATCGAACCTCAACCAAACAGTCCCCATCATAATAGCAAGACCAATGTACATGGCAAACGGATTTGGTACGCCAGAATGTCCCTGTAACTCTTGAGGATATTGCGGTGCAAAAGGATAAATGTTTGTGCTAATGGCCCCACCCCTTGGCTTTGAGGTGCCGCCCTTCAAACTTCCCGCTGGACTCGATTTGGTGCCAGCGTACTGTTCGATATCCCTCCTGAGCTCGTAAGAGGCGTCGGCATCCTTCCATTTCGAGTGGAGTTCTGCAAGTAAGGCTTCGGGGTCCTCGTTTTTCCTGGAGCCTTCAAAGTCGGTGTTGGTAAGCTCGAGGAGATACTCGCAGGATTCTCCTGCATTGGAATGGTCGGTTGATAGACGCGAAGTACGAGGTAAGGCTGTGATTAGTTGGTCCGGAGTAGACGACCTGGCCACGGGAGAGCAGGACCAAGCGTCGAAGAGGTGAAGGTAATGGTCGAAGGCTGGTGGATGGAGCTAATAATGATCATCTATATCGGAAAGGAGGTTTTATATTTAGCAATTTGCACCTATGAAGTATGGAAATCACAGATCATGTTCCTTACCCTCTCGCTCTCAGCAATGCGTTTTAGCAAAGACATGACTTCGTAGGCAGCGAAAGAATCGAGGCCGCTGGTCTGTTTTTACAGAATGCTGTCAGTATGTCTGTAGAAAGCTTTCACAGAATAGTTGATCGTTCTTACAGGTTCATCCAAAAACAAGATCCTGGGGCTCGTAACAAGCTGGCTCGCAACACCAACCCTCTCTTCTGACCGCCAGATATACCCTTCTGGATCGGGGTGCCAATGGTTTGGTCGCGCTGTCCGTCGAGACGAATGCTTTGATCAGATGGTTGACTCGATCACCGCGCTGTTTCGAGTGATGCGGGAACGGACAACCTGGCGGCGAAATCGATAGTCTCCCTCACAGTCAAAGAGCCGATGAGGCATCTTCCTGTTCAACGTAGGAGGAAAGGCTCCGAGCTGTTTAGGCGAGATTGGAAGCGAATTCACCTTGGTGGTACCGGTAACGGTCGCATTGCTGGTAGCCGTACGGTTCGCAAGGACGTTGAGGAGGGTCGTCTTGCCGGACCTTTGAAAAGGCAATGAAGGGCTCAAATCAGCATATGTTACACAACCTGCGAACTACTTTCTCTCTCTTCCTGTTATTTTTTTTTTTTTTTTTTTTTTTTTTAAATTTAATTTTGTTTTCTTTCTTCTTCATACTCCCCGACGGTCCCATGAGAGCTATCATTTCCCCTGCTTTTGCATAACCGCTCGCGTTTTGCAGGATCTTGAGGTCGCCATCTTTGACGGGCAACACCAACATCATGCCACGAGAAGACCTCGAGATTATCCTTCACGCTCGAAGCCTCAATTGCATGTTCCTTGTTATTCTGCGCGACAGAACCGGCGTCCGTCTCGGTCGACATTATTGCTCAAATCTTCAAGAGAAGAAACCAAAAAGAAAAGAAAGAAACGCGAAATGTATAGCGCTTTAGGCTAGTGACAGGAAGCGATCTCGTCGTAAACGGCTGTTTTCCTTCGATGACTGGAATGAAAAAAAGAGAAGAAATGAGGCTCTGGTAGTGAAGACGATTGAATATTTTTTTATCCCTGGATATCTTTAATAGATGACTGGAATCTGAGTAGGACAAGGTTGAAGGATGAGGAAACAACCCAGAACTATATACTACTACTTCTACTGCCACTTCTCTTTATTTGTCGAGCTCATGATGACAATGCGTGCTGGCCGGACAGGGGACAGACCCTGCCTATCGTTATGTTATCATCATTATATATATATATATATCCGCTAAAAGAAAGTGCCACTAAAAAAATTTTTTTTTTTTAATTTTTAATTTTATTACTTTATTTATTTGTTTATATGTTTATTTATTATTTATTTATCTATTTATTATTATTTATTTATTTTATTTATTTATTTTTATTTAAAAAAAATCAATACGATATAACTTATGATATTTTTTTTTGCCGGTTCCGATCGAATGGTTGCCAATTTGCTTCTTCCGTATCAATTTCTTTTTCTTTCTTTCTAGGT
This sequence comes from Pezizomycotina sp. ARF18, assembly GCA_002224055.1. Taxonomy (NCBI): domain Eukaryota; kingdom Fungi; phylum Ascomycota; species Pezizomycotina sp. ARF18. Next base: position 71,617 of record AZLU01000192.1, read on the forward strand.
ATTTTCCTACAATCGTCTGCATGCATGAGCAGGCGAGATTGTAATTGCGGGTCCATCGTTTGTTGTATCTTATATATTTCTAGGATTGTTCAAGCGGCCAGTCCGAAAGGCTGCGATAGATAGATGCTTGAAGTAAGTAGGAAGTTGGAACCACGCTTACAACTAAGTATAGGTATAGATAGGTAAACGGGGGCTGATTACTTGCCAAGGTCAGTCAGTGTAGTTAGTTAGTATACGGCAGACGCTAGTATCATTGGGTGGTCCGTCAAAATTTGCATAGATGTTTTTTTTTTTTTTTTTTTTTTTGGCTTGAATAGTAATCAGTAATCATTTATTACTTTTCGCGCAACTCGTACGAGTAATCTCTTTTCATCTTCCAGACTTCCACCACAGAAAATCCCCTACCACTCCAAATTTCCACACCAAAAAAAGGATGGATAGTAATCAAATAAATCGATACGCTTCTTTCTTCCTTCTTTATTGGAAACAATGGAAGATTCTCTTTGATCAGTAATAGCAATAAAATCCTATACTGGCAGTGCTAATTTGAGACCGTCATATTGATTAGATTAGCGCTTCCCCGTAAGGATACGGAGCAGAGACTAGCGCTTTATATAGTAATCGTCCTTAACTGTTGCTTATTTTTCGTGTATTTGATCTGTAATGTGCCTGAATAAATAGTGGAGCCCGTTTTATACGGTGATCTATACTTATTTCTCTATTATAATCATATCTTCTTCTTCGACCGGTCCAGAATTATAACCTTACTATAGGGCTTAATATAATAATAAATACAGAAGCGACCTGTTAAGCGGAGGTTTCAATCTGCCGACGATACTTCTGTTAGACCGCAAGGTCACGACTCACCAGGCAAAAAAGATAACTTTGTTCTCTGCTTGTTTTGGGACGCCGTGGGAAGTTCCCGAAATTAATCAAAATATGCAATAAATATGGCTAAGAGCACCGCAGCGACTGCCACGTTAAGGCGCTGAAGTGAACAAAGGGTTTTTTTTTTTTTTTTTTTAATCTGTTGTAAGTCACAAGCCAATACTTGAGCTCAGAAGCTGCGAGAGGCCTTTTCCAAAGCGTCAGCGATGTTACACCGAGCGCGGGCTCGCTGAATTAGCCTGTATTGCTCATTTTGGATATCCGAATTGAATAAGCTTTTTTTAGTCTATAGCCAGCGCGATCCAGTAGTATCGTTTATACACGACATCGTATATTACAGCAGCTCGTTCGTTGCCTTGAAGCGAAGCTCACGACCTGAATGATGAGAAATTTTTTTTTTTTTTTTTTTTTTTTTTTTTTTTTTTTCCCTCAATCTCTCCAGCTAAAACGGCCCGAATATTATAATCATTTCTTCATAAGTATTCAATTTTAGGAAACGCCGAAAACAATCGATTTCCAGCAGGATCCTTCTTCGGTCTCGGTCGTATCTCGCTACCAAGCTGACGGGAACCACTTTTTCTTCTCTTAGTCTCTTATTTTTTTTTTTTTTTTTTTTTTTTATCGAATAGATAACTTATTGACTTTGCTGGATTTGGACGTTTGGGTAAGATCGCTTTTTTTCATGCTCAAGCAGTCCAAATTGTAATATTTTAGCGCAATAGCTTTGTGCGACAACCAACACAAAAAAAATAAGTATAATTACTAAGTATATATAAGTATCGAATTAGTGGATATTATTATAACTATCACACCTTTTTTTCCTCTCATAGCTTGGTCTATTCGTATCTATTTAGGTGTTCTCCGGGCCTCTGTTTGGGAGTTCTCGCTACAATAAAGGTACAGTTTAACCGAGTAGGCCAGGTTTGACGATATTCCCCGTTTTATTTTACAGTTCGTTCGATTCCATGCGCGAGCGTCCGGATATTAATTCTTCGGCTGGGCTCGGAGTCTTAAGGAAGGTATTGGCCAGGCAGACGCCCTGTCATGAATTTCGCGTTCGTGTGTGTGTGTATAATCAACATGCAGATTCGCCAAACTTTTCGAAGAAATGCCAATGTAACCTTTGAAACAAGTCTTCTGAGCTGTTTTTGCTCCGATCTTCAGGTAGCGTTTCCACCGTTAACCTCTACTATTACCTTTCTTTTCTCGAGTATGAAGAAAACATCTTTGGCTGCTTTAGAATCGGCCAGACAATTCGTTCGAACGAACAGGCTTTGAAATTGTTGTTTATTTGATTTTAGTTTTTTCCCTAGTAGCTCGCGGCTTGTTATATCAGATAGATAAAAGGTGCGCCAGTGGCATGATTACCACTAGTCGTATTATTATTATTATGCCTCTTCTGGATTACTATTCGTAAAAACTGATATTGACGATTACTGAAATACCACTTTAAGAGACTTATTCGACGATCTCATTCTAGGAGAACAGGAATTTGCCTTTTCAGCTCTCTAATTACAAAAAAAGTAGAATTCGTGTATTTTGCCTTTTAGCTGTAGTCAATCGCTACACTGATATTGGACGTTTGCTTTGATGCACAAGGCAATTGCAATCAACAATGATTTCATTCAAACAAATTTGCATATCTGTGTATACATGATGGCGCCTTTCACCCGTCTTATCAGCTCGTAGAATATATAGATAGCACTTTCCCAAACTATTAGGGCATTGATATTCCCGATGGTATACGTATATGCCCTTCAATAGTATCTCAGGTTTTCTATACGCATTTGTATATGAAATAAATATATATATATACCTCCGATCCTGAGTATCAGATAGTCGTTTAGATCAAGAAGAAAGAAAGAAAGAAGAAAGAAGAAAATAAAAAAAAACTACCCATTATGTCGACAGTTGATCAGGCATAAACACATCACGATAAACTCTGCTTCTTAATGCAACACTTGTCGTTACCAGAACGCACCACGACTCAATATCGAAGAAAACGATCTTTTAATTCCAAGACTGTACTCGTGGAAACCTTAATATGTGGAGATAAACCGCGAGCAATAAATTTCCTGTAATATGTGTCATGTAGAGACCACATAATTTCCTCTTCACTAGCACACGCGTCTTCCCGCTTTCGTGTCAACCTAAGAACCTACTATTCGTGAATCGCACGATATGGAGCGATTGATTTGCCACCAGTCCATGAACTAGATTTAATTGTGAGGAGTTCTGTATCTTGAAACTTTTCTTCTCTTCTCCAGACGGAAGCGACGTGGTCCATAAGCGTATTCAAAACCCTTTGGAAGATCTAATCCACCCCGTTTTCCTCTCGTTGAGCTCGTACATGCGTTTAGTTAACCCTACAATGTACTTTAATACGATATATTAATATACTATAAATGTATAAGAGTTGTGGATAACCTTTGGTGGCAGGATATACCCTGCTTCTTTTTTCTAAGATTACTGTTTCGTTTTTGAAAAGCGGCGCGCTCGGATGCTTGAAACGGAGAACGTAACTAGAGCGTTGATCCAAAGGAGCCATCCTATTCACCAGTGGCCGGGCTCCTTTGGACCTCTCTTAGGTATATTTGGACTATTTCAACTCTGTTTTATTCCTTGATAAGCTAGTATAAATCCGCCTACACATGCCGGCAAAAAAAAAAAAAAAAAAAGAGGGAGCTAAGCAGCTAGATCTCCTGCAGGTAAATTGAAGACCCACCAAAAGATGTAACCCCCTCGCAGAGAACTTTGTACGATATAGGCCATCCGAGGGCTGTCCTTAATATCATGGCGTTTTATAAATGAGATTTGTGTTAACTGTACAGCGCTGTGAATGCCTAGACTCGCTGCAGAATGAAGACACGGGTTTTACACTCCGTCAACTCACTTGCTTTGTAGGCTATTATACTTTGGATGATCTGTTATCTGTCATTGCTCCAATATATCGAGGAGTTATCAGTCAGATAATCCCCATAGATGCGTTTTTGATACCTACACCACCATTGTGCAGGAAATAGCCATGGATTCTAATTCAAACTACGAGCTCGAGCTGAACATTCTGTTCTCACCGTACCGGCGTATATGAACTACCATTCGTGTCGAGTCACGAATGTGCAAAATTGCCCCTTGGTTTCCAGTTGTCCAGTGAAACCTTTGGAAAAATGATCATTTAGACGATCTCTTGAAGTTGTTGCGGTCAAGAAGATTCGATCCGGACTGGTATTCCAAGAAAAAAAAAAAAAAAAAAAAAGGGGAGGGAGGGGGGGGATACATCAAGAAGCAAGAACAGCTCTATCAACCATAGTGAATACGTTAAAGACAAGAAACAAGCCATGAAGCCAGGGAGGCCCCGATTTATATGGTTTAATAATCACCTCCTCATTTGAATGACGGGACAAAAAGGGATGTATACCGTTTGAATGATAACTCTTTTAGTTATCTCACATTATTCTTGTTTTCTCTCTGGTGAATATTTAGTAGGATAGATAGGGATTTCGAGATTAATAATAGAAGTGACCAGTACACCGGAACTGAAGTGTAAACTACTTGATTATGTGAATTATATCGTAAATAGAAACCGTCATAATCATAGGCTGAGCTTAAGCTGGGATGGGAGTATTACTCTTATATTAGTATAAACAACCGCGACTCTGAGCTACTTTAAATCATATATTTAACGTAAACTCCTCAAGCGTCTCGAGGACGATCGAAGGAACAAAATGGAAAACGTAGTGTTACAAAACGCCGTTAAAACACAGCATCCGAAGAAACAGAAGTATAGCGCCTCGGAAAGTAGGAATAAATTGGGAGTTCAGAAAGCTACTGGAGTGTTCGCTGTTATGTTTCATTTATATAAGCGTTTATAGTAAAAGCCATGATTCGTCGAAGCTACACAGTAGATAAGATCCACGTCTTGAAATCTCTCCTTCGACTCTTTTCATCCATGGACATGCTTCACTTGCTCGAATTCAACATCATAAGCTGTCATCCCAATATGCGAACATATATTTAAAACCCGAAAGCAAAAATTTGCTGTACAGCAATTGAAAGGTATTGAAATCGCTCCCTCCCATCATGTTTTGATATATGCAATACTCCATGCGATACACATCCTTCATGTAACACAGACATCCCTGAAGCTCTCATGCGCACGAGACACTCTTTTGATAAACCGCCTAACCCTACAAACCGACATGGTTTAGTCTTCCCGAATAATCAATCCGGCCATGCCTTGACCCTGCAAGAAGCATTATTGTTAGTAAACTGAGCAGAACGGATGACAAACGATGAAGGCTTGTGAGAAGCACGCGTTTTCTTGCGGTCTTAGCTCCGACAGACCCGTTACAATCTGCCTAGCTCCCGTCGCACCGAGCGGGTGACCCAGCGCTATTGCACCACCGCGAGCGTTAATCTTAGCGTAATCTAACCCCAATTTACTAACATAATGTATAGCTATAGATATAAAAAACTTTATTAATCTCAAACAAGTTAAATTTTCCCCCCCTCTTTTTTTTTTTTTTTTTTTTTTTTTTGTAAAGTATATACCCCCAGTAGCTTCGAAGATAACAATAGATAAGTCAACATCTATAATAATATGTAGGATAAGACCGATAACTGTAATAGTAATAACATTAATAATAATAGGCTAGCCGAGTTTTTAAGTTATATTATTATTATTATATCTCTGCTATCTTAGCAATTGGAATAGTTAGAGCAGCCAAGAATCGCTTGAGAAAAAAAAAAAAAATTGCTGAATTTGACGTGAGGCATACAGCAAAAGAAAGAAGTATACAAAGATAATCCTTGCGGGTATTGAGTGCTTAATATATCATTTCACTTTTTGTTCCCTTAATTTATGAGAGAACTTAAAAGGGATTGGACTATTGGACGCTTGATATGATATCAACCTTTACCCATTACACTAGCTTTGAATCTACTAGTACAGTTTGTGATTAAAAGGCTAACCTAAAGGGAGAAAAAAAAGAAGAAGAAGGAATCAGTTGACGACAGGCCGTTCAACTTTATCCTTTCAAGAGTTTCCCTTCCTTTCTAATTCTCTTCTGACCAAAGTAAAAACAGCTTAACTTTGCTGATTAGAGTTCTTTTCAGCATAGTACTACTATATTGATAGTGGAAATATTCTCTTATATTCTCTTCCTCATGTCTGTTTCGCTTCAACCCAGCCAGTTTCTGCGCCACTCGGCGGGAAAAGCAAGGGAGTGGATGTTATGGAAGATTTACTCTTCTATTCTTATCCTTCTCCGGGGTTGAAATCCACATACAAACGCCGCGGCTACCATCCTTCACAGAAGCTACTAGAAGTCAATATGAAGATATTGATTCCAAATGATGTTTGCCCTACACTAGCAGAGCACCGCCGTACATTTCCAAACGGGCTTCTCGAACGTTGGCCGCCTTAAGAATACGCTCTTCCAAGCGCCGACTGTGAACTCACGGAATACACAACGTACGAGAGCTATACCTATCATCACCCATGTTTCAAAGGGCTGGGACTACCTGCGCGACCAGAGCTCCTGTATGTCAAGTCGGTCCGAACGAATTTCAATCACAATCGGCAACGCGGCTATATGGTATAAACTCTCGCTGCCAGTACTGCATAATAATTGGCAATCGCTAAACATACGCTCCGCAAGGCTCCCTGCTTTCGATCCATTTCTTGAAGTTCGTGAGGAAGACATCCTTCACCCTGCCGGCGTTG
>AZLU01000193.1:0-78003 GCA_002224055.1 Pezizomycotina sp. ARF18
ACGCGATGCATCCGAGCCTCGAAGTTCAGATGTTGAGGGAGCAGCTCGCGCAGGCGTACGCGAAAATCGGCGAGCTGGAGGCGAAGGCGCCGGCGCTGAACAATGAAGTCATTAGGGACCTACTTCGCACCAGTAGCCTCTTGGGACGAGGAATGAGAAACTCGAAGAGGCTTTGAGGACTTTCCGTACCGCCGGTGCGAGTTTGAATAAGTACAAGGATCTGTTCTAAAGTTCTCTGAGGGTTGAGAAAGTGGTAATACACTTGGAGAAAAAGGTCGGCAACGCTTCTTATCGCTCTAAGAGTTGTCGATACTGATGTAATTTATTACCTCTAGGGAACAGGATTATATACTTCATCGTTTTATAACAATAGAATCAAGTACAGGTAGATAAGGGGAGACGACGGATCTTGTACACTACTCAAGGAAATAGGCTTGTAACATCACATCATTAGTTGTTCAATATTGTCAAACCATTTTAGGAGTTTATAAACACAAATAACAATCGGTTCTTACTAATTGAGGAATGTCTTGGTGAATTGTGAAAGATCACTGTCATTATTGCGGATGTCTGATTTTTGTATACCGCTGTCTTAACGTTAATAATACATGGTTTTCTGATACATTTTACAGAAAACGGGAAATATCCAGACACCTACCATTACGGGACATTTAACAGGAAAATATTGTCACAAAAAATATCGAATTCCGTTCTTTGCCGCCACCTATACGCTAAGAGTTGGGATTCCACGCGACTGCGCCGCTGTCGTCCTCGAGCCGGGAGTATTATCTAACGAATCAATCGAGACCTCCCGAATCATCCGATGACGCTTGAGCCGTCCCCCGTAGGAGTCGGTGTAGCGCCCGTCGTTGAAGCAATGATATCCCTCCCGTCAGAACTATCCGACACCGTAGTCGCCGTCGACAATGCCGTCCCACCCTCGGACAGCTGCGGCACATTATTAATAAACGCCTGCGCGCCCGGCTTATTCCAGCCCGGCAAATACTGCAAATCAGCTCCCTCAACCCGTTGCACGCATTAACGCCGCACCCAACCTGCGTCGTTATCCCTCCACACCATCTGCGTGAACATCATCGAATCCTTCGACGGGTCGTCACCTCTACGACTCCCGCTTCGACCAGTCGTAGTACTGTGCCTGGTCTACCCACTTCTGCGCTAGATCCGTTAGCGCGTAGGATCCCATAGAAGCGCGATGTTTTCGCCGTACGCGCCATTGTTATTTGATGCTGCGCGAGGTACTGCAGTCGTTGATCCATGTTTGCGCTCCGCCTTGGAGGTCTGTGGACCATTTTAGCGGGGGAGTACCGTACTTCGCGCGAACTGTAATTATGAATGTTTAATAAGGTGCTGATATCACCCGACGATAAATTATCCCCGCGGGCAGCGAACCGCCGCCGAACGCAGCGCCAGATTGCGACGGGGGTGCGGGACCGACGCCGAGGTACGGTTATATTAGCCAAAAAGTCCGCCGCGCCACAGCACCCACCTGGCGGGATATACTGGCACACCAGAAACTTTTCCGTCCCGTTGCAGGTGGTCCAGCCGCACCCGACCTGCGTCACGCCTTTCCAGACTATGGCGACGAAATGGCCGGCGGAGCTGGCGTCGGTTGGATTTGACCAGTCATAGCGGCTTTCTTCGGCGGCCCATCCGCTGGCTAGGTCCGCGGGACTATCGTTACCGCGCCGGATGCGATATTTTCGCCGTACGGAGAAGCGGGTGCGGAGAGACCTAGTGCTTGTTGGACGGCGGTATCGGTTGAGTGTCCCAATAGCACCTGTTGGACCAGTCTTGCGCTATCTGCTCTTGAGAGTTCGACCAGGTGAGGGCTGGGTTACCGTATTTTGACCGAAGGTCATGTGAACTTTGAGGATGGCTTGCATGTCGGCCCATCCGAGGGAGTTGTCGCGCGGTACGATTGGCGTTCCTGAGACAGAAGTAAGCAGAAAGAGAACAGAGAGAATGCGTCGGAAGTCAAGAAACATTTTTTTTTTTTTTGCAATTTGTAAACGAAAATAAACGAAAGTATGATAAGGAAAAGTAGCAGTAAAATAGTTACGAAGGGCGAGCATGCATGAAGGTCGAAAAAACCACAAAAAAAATTGATTTATTCTCCATCGCTCCTTAAATACACCCGTGCGCAAGATCGCCAGATACGCCGTTTCTATGAACACCCCTCAACGATGAAAAAAGCTTCCGGAGGCTCCTATTCCATTTCGATTTGTTTCAAAAAAGCTTATCAAGCTCAGTCACGACCTAAGCAAGCTTAGAGATCGAGACGATGTAACGTCGCTAAACGTCCGACGTCAGCCGCACCATCGATCTCATCAAGGAGCTGAACGCCACGAACTTGGAAACGAAACAAAAATTGAGAACCCTCAATTGTTTTTTCAAGCGTTGTCGTCGGCAGGGAAGCTTTCCGATTGATGCATGCTCGTACGAATTGCATTCGGAGGGAGCTGATGTACCGCAAAAAACCTTTCTTCAATAGATCAGTCCGTGAAGCAAGGTCCTAAAAGCTCAATAAAACTAGAAAGAATAGGTGGATTCTGAGTTGGAAATGTTATCCAAATATTAACCCACAAAGTTACAGTAACCGCGATCGCGAGCAGGTTTTATCCAAGTTAAAGAAAATATCCACATACAACTTATTTGTGTCCCGTTATTGTATGCGCTCTTAAGTATTTCTCTGGGAGTTAGTACTAGTATACGCCTCTGTCCACATATTAGCAAAAGCGTTCGTGGTCTAGAAGATACTCCCGAAGAATCCGAAAATTTTATACGTTTGAATGTGATTTTGATTCTATTCTGCTTGAGAGTAGCCCTTAGTCGCAGTGCTCGTACCCAAATAGTGATCTACAAGTGGAAAAAAGACATGGTGCGTTCGATATGTACAGAGATTACAGCAATAGTTCAATGACTGAAGCTTATATTTCTTTTAAATGAGCTGAGGGATCCCCGGAGAAGGGACTCCGCACTCATCTGCACTAGCGCGGTACTAAAAAGCAAGAGAAAAAACCGGGCTGTCTGGTAATATAGTTTTTCAGTTTAACGGGCTCTAGAAACGGCAAGGGTTTGATCTCAAGTCGCTAGCTAGTCGCACACGTCATGAAACGGAAACATACTTATACTAGAATCACCAAAAAGGTCCACGAGAAGAATTATGGCAAAGGAGCCGCAATGGATGTGGGAAATAGGAACTACTTAAACAGGGAACTCGATGATACAGTATCTATTCAGGTATAAATATACTTCATTCAACAGAAAGTTCCACGACATTCGGTGTTCTTTCTACTTCTGCCGCTTTTAAAACAGAGTCTACGAAAAGCTAGACTTTGTTTGATATAAGCTATCATTTCTGCTTGCGATTATATATACTTAGTCTAACTACGCTATGTTAAGGAGCCTGCTCGACTTGCCGCGATTCACCAACTCAACCTCCACGTCCACCGCACTCTTCGTCCTCTCGCTCCTCGTTATAGTCGCGTACGTCCCACCGGTGCCACCCAATCGCGACGCCGCACCTCTCGTCGAGCTCCCCGTAGGCCGAAAATGGATCGTCCCGAACTCGTCGCTCCGACCTTCACCATCCCCATTTCTCCGCTTATCCGTCATAGCGACCGTGCTACCTCTTTCTTCCGACGACGTCGGCGAAGAATATTTGTACGACTGGTGCAGCCACTTTAACGGCGGACAGCAGGCGAAGACGATCGCGATGCTCTGCTCGAGCGCTAAGGAGACGGCGGAGATGACGAAGTCGGAGCTCCGCTGCATGGTGATTATGCGCGCGATGGAGGCGAGTATGCAGAGCAGGCCGAGGCCGAACACGAGCGCGACGGGGATTTTGCTTCGGGCGGAGAGCGTGAGGGCGGGGAGAATAACGAAGGGTAAGTTGTAAACTATATCTGTTAGATTATTGTTAAGAAGTTCCGGGGATATGAACTTACTTAGGAGGTCGGTGAGGAGGTATAGAGTGCATATCTGAAATAATAAGTTAGCAATCCGAACAGATGTAGCATATAATTTTCAAGACTTACGACGTAGTACAGCTTCAGCGCCACGTAAGAGTTGCAAATGTGAGCCGGGTCGCCGACGCCCCTACAGCGCATCAGCAGGCAGTCATAAAATTCATTTAAACGTTTCATACCAATTCCTCGATATAGGCTGGCACCAGAATAAGTCCAGCAGCATAGATATCACGTAGCTCAGTATCAAGAACGCGGTCGTGAAGTGCAGGCCCATCCGGCAGCCGCGGCATCATCGGCGGGGATAGCTGGTAGTAACACAGCTAAAACGACCCTTTGATCGCGAATATCCCCGTTACGAACAGCGGGCCGCCGCGTACGTCAGCTGCGCAAAGTTAGCGCTGTTAACTCGAGAAACACTACGGATTCAGACCTTATATGCCGTGACCGTCTTCCTCATCTGCTCCCGCAGGTTTTGCACTGTCGTAATGCTAACTATCCCGGAATTAAAGTTCGAGCTCACGGCCGCTGCCTGGATTTGCGGATCCACCGCGGGTTTCCACCATAGCCTGACCAGGACAAACGTCCCTACCGCGTCGTTGAACGTGAAGCACAGCAGCGCAAGGATGAAGAACCCGTCGCTGAGAGAGAGTTGGTTTTGGATGAACCAGCGCACCCATAGTCGGAGGATGATGAAAATCAGCGCGGCGAGCCATATTATCCACTCTGCGATCTTCAAGACGTTAGCATAATGTGACTGGGAGGCAGCAGGTACAACGTGCGATAGCTCCGAGGGGTGTTACGGCCATGATTGCTGGGAGGATACTCGCGAATTCACATAAATGATAGGTGCAATTCTTCAGAGAGCTCGAACGGAGGAAACGGGAATGTAATAGATTTCGAGGTAATTTATTTCTTTTCCATGTTTTATAAGTTTGGTACGTTTTTCAATCATCGTTCACGAATACGAGAACCTGATCATCAGTGGCGTTCAGTACCCTCGCGTATCATTTGCTCGCTTGAACCTTAACGCCACGTTAGCCTGGATAGCGGGTCCCACTTTTTGTAACCTTCTGGATATTTAGCTTACCGAATTCCGATGCGATATTTGAACTTTTCGATGGACTGTGAGTAGTAGGAGTGCCTACCTATAAAACCCTTTACGGAGATATTAAACTAGAGCTTAGAGAGTTCATTATGTGCTGCTTTTCCTAACTGGCTGCGGAGAAATCTTCCGAGCTAGCTTATATCTCTGCATTTCCATATTCTTGGCAACAGCGTTGGTGATAGCCTTGTTGGGAGTAGTAAGAAACAGGAAGGAAGATATTTTGTTTAACGAGCTTATTATCGAAAACGCCGGAGCATCGAGACTACCGCACTAACAAACGACCGGAACATTTTGAAAAAAAAAAAAAAAAAAAAAAAAATCCTTTGAAAGATCCGTTCTCGAGCTTGTTGGACTAGTCATTAATAATAATATCAATTACAATAATATCAATAAGCCCAGCTAGCGATAGGATTATATTGGTACTTCAAATAGAAGGAAAGCAAGCTAACTTGGTGATATAAATTGGGAAACTATTTCTATACTTCTAAAAGGACTAAGATTTTGGAGAGACTTGTGGGTGGAAGCACCGACAGCGTTAGAAATCAGATGCTGGGTAATCTGCAACGATAAAGGGCGAGCATCTGAGAAGTTTCCGCGTTATCAAAGAAGCCATCCATCCCGTGCACAATGGGATAGCCCATTCGTTCGGGGTGATTTGAGAGAAGGATATAAATGTAGGCTTCGAGCTCGAGATTGTCTGTCGAGACTTTTGATCCCCTCGAGAAGGAAGGCGGTAGTACGGTAACGACTCCTAGGCAGATAAAGGTTGGCAAATACATGCCCCTTAAATACCGCCAATTGAAGAGCTTTAATTACTACTTCGTTGCTCGTTGTTGTCGTGGGCATCGTCGACTTTGCTGGTCTCGCTTGGCTTCTTCCTGGTTCCTATATTGGAATAACGCATGGGGCCATAGATATCCCAGTCGTAATCCTCTTAATATTTACTTCCTGGTCCTGAGACCGGGACGCCTGGTGGTGACCGGTTGAAGACATTCATTGTCGCCGTCGCTGGTTTGAGGAACGGCCTTCTTGGTGGCCCTCTGCTTCTTGGGTTTCGGCTCGTTGTCCTCTGAAGCCTTGCGCTTCTGGGCGGGAGCGAGCTTTGTAGCAGCTTTGGTTGGCTTGGACTCCGTCTTCGTCTTGAACTTCTTCGGCGGATCTGCAGGATTAGGCTTCAGCCCATTCTATTCGCCGAACGAGGAGATCTTCGTTGGTGCCGACGCTTTAGGCTTGGCCGCCTTAGTCTTTGTCTTCGTCGCGCCTCGTAGTGTGTTCTGAAAGTGATTTACGGCCACCGCTGTCGGTACCACCTTGCGAAACAATACCAAAGATTCCACAACAACTCGAATTTTATCGATGTGAAACGTAAATTGAAAATATATATATCCGTAAATCGAGCTTTAACCACAATACGCACACTTCATTCACATTGTTATAATTCAACCAGAACGCAACAAAAAATCTTCCAGTCTTTCTCAGTCGTTTGAACATGGTTTTGGCATTCTTTAGAAATCCTTAACAACCGGTTAAAAAAAATGTATTAATACCGAGAGATCAAAAAAAAAAAAAAAAAAAAAAGGAAGAAAAAAAAAGATCGAGAATCGAAGCTATATAGCCCAACTATTAAACTGTTAGTTAGGTGTTTCAGATGAATTCTGAAGTCCAAAGGAAGGGATTTCACATACTGCGGGGCTCGAACCGCAGCCTTGAGATATCTTAAGATGACTGCGTGCACGAAGCGTGTGTACTACAATTAAGAGTCTCACGCTCTACCGATTGAGCTAACCGGGCATTGGCTTTGCTTTTTGGTTGATGTCGACTGTCCAATTACATCCTATAACCTATAAACAGACTTCTCGGAATCTTATTTGCGGATGAATGAGCGATTTTTCATTGGCTGGTGTGAAAGGGGTGGGTTTAGCCCGCATTTAGCCGGATACATGAAGTCAGAGAGTTAGAGTTACTGACTTGGCGCTGAAGGTAAAAACTTTCTATGAAAATTATAATAGTAGAAGGATTAGTTAACTTTCCAAAAAATATATATTCGAAGGAAAGAAAGAAAGAAAACTAAATACAATGAAATGAACTTTTAAAGCGTATGCAGAGCATTTTGGATATATATATACATATATATATATTTTTTTTTAAAAAAAAAGGTGTAAAGCCAAAAGAGGAAGATATCTTGGTACTGTTTATTTACCTACACTCTCGTACCAAGCCACGAAGGACAAGGGCAATAAAAATTTTGTATTCTGGAGAGCTTGCTTGAATGGCGGAAGTGAATGAAGCTTGAAGGGGAGAAAAAAAATTTTTTTCTTTTTTTTTTGCAACTTGGACCGTTTTGAAATGGAACACCCCGAAAGGGCTATAGCCTATAGCTTCGTTTCGAATTAAGTTGTTCCGAGGAATCCGATCGTCGATACTAAAGATAGGTTGAGAGGAGGATGCCTGCAAAGTTTCTAGACGATGGGCGGCTCCGCAGACGTGCCCTTACAGGAAGATAATGCTGCTAGGATCGCCGACCGTATCGGATAAGCGGGGTGCTTCCACGAGGGACTTGGAAGCAGGTTATGTGCCGTATAATCTTACGGAAGAAAAAGTTCTGCAGTATATTCCCTTTTCTTTTTCTTTCTTTCTTTCTTTCTTTTTTTTTTTTTTTTCCTCTTTTTTCTTTTTGCAGAGTTATCCTATTTGCTGAGGAATTTGTACGTCATAAAGTGAAGAAATACAATAGATTTTAATATTGTTATTAGCATATTGTTATTCAAACAATTAAATTTCGAAGAATTATATTCCTTTCTGTAGAAGTACGTACCTCCTACTGTAGACAGTGAGAGAATAATAGCGTACAAAAGCATGCGTGCTTAAGCGCTTGTAAGCGGCGTTGACGTTAGATTATAGAAGCAAGCGTGTTTGTCCGCCAGGTTGTGCTGTATAGCAGTGGGATGACCTGTGCCAGCGATCTTCAAACAAAAATCCATACACGCGGTGGTATAAAACACGGTTTGCGATTGAAACGGATACTTTTGTCCTTCAGAAAATCCTATCTGTTAACGACTTCCATATCCATAAAATTGACCAGTTCATGTCAGTTATTTGGGGGACTTATTTTTTTTTTATTACTCTCCTTCGCTCTTCTCCCAAGCAAACAGATGATCGATAACCAAAGGGAGAGGACAAAAGTGAAGTGAATTCAAAAGAGTAAAAAATGGGTTATATAGAGGAGTACTTTCCCTCTTTGGGGAGTGGGGAGGTGGACGGTGGTCCTAACGGGAGAAATTTGCAGCGCCAGATAGTATCCAGGAGAGGTAGTCGAGATTCGAGACTGATATTTTCTGAACCGCAAGCCGATGCCCATCTCAACGCCCACGCTGTCCGTCGAAGGGCTTAAATACACTACATACGAAAGCGAAGTAAAAAAAAAAATTTCTTTTATAGAAAGAGAAAGAAAAGGAGATAGAGAACATATAAATAACCAATGATAAGGAAGAAAAGTAAATCGATCAATAAGAAGTGAATCAGGCCTTATCAGGCCTTTGATGTGTAGGTATAGCCAGAGGGGATCGTTGTCAGACGAGGTTATTTGGGCTAAGTGATTTCATTATTATTATTTTTATTAACTATTGAACTTGTGAATAATCCCTTTCCTCTACGAGATTAATAAATTTATTTATTTATTTATTAAAGTTTGAGCTTTCCTGTTCTTTGCTTTTTGGGAAGGAAAAATTTGAAAAAAAAAGGGAAGCGATAATATTTCATATCGACGCAAGTGTTCTGGGTCTAAGAAAAAGCATGTTATTTACAATATAAAATAGCAAGGTAGTTTCTTTATCGAACGTTTCCGAGCAAACAAAGTAAAACTAAATTAGGAGAGTATATCGTACATTCCTAGTATAAACATTTTCGTATCTTCGTCTTCGCTAACCTGTTTACCATTTTAGATGTTACTTTTGCCGGTATCGTGGAGGACGTCGTTTACTCCCCAATTATGAGAATTGTGCAAATGCGTTTTTTTCCTCGCTCGATTTCTCAGAGGGCGGCAAAGGGCGCCTTTTTTTTTTTTTTTTTTTGTGGAGCAAATTCGTGCTTTCCGCTTGCTCATCCTACTAGCTTCTCAGGAACGATTGAAGTTATACATGGCAAAAGGAGAGAAGAAAATTCGAAAAGTTTTCTTCGTCGCAAATTTGTTTGTTGTTACTTTAGCTTGCATTCCGAATTTAGCTAATATCGCTTCAAATATCTTTCATATTCTAGTTTCTTAATATTGCCGCCGATACCGTCGTCAAATTTTTTTTTTTCCCCTTTCTCTCTTCCCTTGTTTCCCTTTCTCTTTCTTCTTTTATTTTGCTTGTTTTGTTTGAGAAAGGCTTTCGCCTTTTCTCTCAGCCTGTATAACGCAGCTACTGTTGCCGTGTGTTGGAACACTGGGAAGATGTGAGAGTTCGATGTGTAGATTGATGTATGTAGATGTCCATGGAGATGGATGGGGGAACAAGGTCCCTTATATACACGGTGCTCTGACACCGTGTACCACTTATCATGGGTATGGGTGAGGGACGCGGTTCAAGGCTACCACCGTCAAGCGATGGGTTAAATACTGGAAATAGTAATGCCGATCTCGCGACTGGGGGGAGGGAGGCAATTGGACTTGTTCCTTGCCTAGAATCGTGCGTTTGGTGAAAGCTCGAGCAATATTAGCACACAAAGGTTATGAAGACAGGAAAAATCATTCGAAAATTAGAAATAAATATTTAAAATCAAGACGCGTAAAGGCTTTAGTGAAGTGATATATATAAAGAGGTTAATTAGAATGAAAGAAATATTTTCTTTTTCGCCTCCAAAGATGCTGGTCAAGCTGGCCTTGGTTCTTTGTAATCGAGCTTGTTACATGCGCTAGGAGAATAGGGACACGTTTGGTGAAGAATGGCATGCGCCGTGATATCCCCCCTCCTAAATAGAGTACGCGTGAAAGAAAAAAGGGTTGATTTTCAAAAGCCGCAAAGGTTACAGATTGAAATCGGGCTACCAACGTAGAACTTCTACGCCTGATCAAAATTATTGACCTCGAAGCGGACATACAGGCCTTTTCTTCCTGTAGGTTGAACAGAAACGTTTGCTTGGAGAACCGCGATTTGATCTAAAAAGTGTATGTGAGAGCAGCAGCGAAGGATCACGTAGCGGATATATACGGACGACATGTGGATACGCGAGCTAATTACCATTCTTCCCTTGAAGTGCTTGCTCTTTTTGACAATGTTCCTTCTTTATATATATATCTCTCTCTTTTTTTTTTTTTTTTTTTTTTTTTTGTGCTTTATTTCTTTACTTTTTACAAATCTCGAACGGAGCAACCGATATCCCATCCGCGCTCCACCTTCTCAGCAGAGGGTCTTTTTTCTTCTCTTCCTTCAGCGTCGCCCTTTTCCGTCCAGAACTGATTTTGGCGATTATGGCGCGGAAGCTGTCTTGTATAGCTGTCGGGTCAAGGACTTCGCGAAATCTTTGATCGGTGCTATGATGCCCAGGTTCCATATCTTCAAAGAATGGAGTCAGTTCTTCTGGCCAATCAACGGGCATAGAAGCAACATTGGCTTGATCAGAAATGCCGAGGGATGTTACCAGAGGGGCATGTGACGGCGGGGACGTTGAGGAGCAGGTACAGAAGGCGAGGAGTATGAGAGGAAGGTGGAAGAGTTCATCAACCCGGAGCAATACGCCCCTCTAATTGAACCTCTAGCGAAAAATCTTGTTCGGAACGTTATTGAGCTTTCCAAACCTCCGATCGCTGTAGATTTACACCTTCGGGCGGCAGACGTCAGCGAACTGAAAGAGATCGTTACGTACGTCTCTTATAAGCGGCTGTACAACTCTCGCCAATCTCGCATGATTGCAAGTTATATGTTTTGCTTCGACGTTTCGCAACTGTCGTTTATCGATAAGTTGACTCCACCGCCAGTCCAAAAGATTCCTAGAGAGCAGATTAACGCTTCGCTCAGTGTGCGGGACAAAGAGCTCTATGAGCGGACTGCCGCGGATGCGAAGTTGAAGTACGCAAGTAGGAATTGGGACAAGATGTACAACATCAGAAATCCTAACGGTGTATCGCTCGAGGAGCTGAAGCTGGCCGAGCAAAAAAGGCTCGACAATCTCAAGACGAACGAGAAAACCAGGATAGAGAAGGCTGATGCAGACAAACGCTCCCCTGGTATTCCCTGCGAGGCACCGGAACGGAAATGGCCCGAAAAACCAGCCTACACTGATAAGGTTTGGCTAGGAAACAAAATCCTCGTCAGAAGGCCAACAATGGCATCGACCTGAGGAAAGGAGACTTCGCGTGGTTGGTAGGAGAGTATCTCCGATACTGCCTCGAAAACACGCAGAACGACTCCGCGAGCCTTTCCGAAACCGATCAAGACCAGATCTGGAATTCGATCATAGAGTTCTTGAAGCCCGGTCATCATGTTAACCATCCATGGGTTTGGGCGCCTTTGGGCGATGGCAAAGGATCCGAAACAGCTAGATATTTAAGACTTGCTCCGCACTGTCCAAGCTGTTACTCGGGTACCGCTATTTTCAAAAAGAATCAACCATATCGAGTCACGTTCAATCGGTCATCGACCTCCCCGTTGTTACCGATGGAGCAAATGACGATGAGAAGAAGGAGCAGGACGATGCTGACGAGGCGGATGGCACAGCTTCGAGTCCGAGCCTCCGAAGAAAAGATTAAGGTTGAAGCAGCTTCAGATAACTAGTTTTTCTCTGAACTTGCTTCCTCCGCTGCGTCGTCTTTCCGTGCTGTATCTTCAAAATTGGTCTTGACTTTATCGATTCGTATCTGGATCTCTGCTCTTGTTTCCGTTACTCGTCTTCCGTTTCTTTCTCGTTCTTCTCAATCCTATCGATTTTCATTATCTTGCGCTGAGCTTTGTTGTTTTGATTGTGGGTATTACGTTTAGCTGGGGAGTAAATCGCTCTGGCTGCGACGCTTGCTCGAGCCGTTAAGTGACCTGTAAGTTGGCGCGCTGGACGTTCGAAACCTTTTTAAATATGTTAGAGCTACTTGAGGCCACGTAAAGTGACTGAAAGACAGATCTATATTAATCTCAGAATCGGACGCAAAGGTCGTTGAAATAACGGTACAAAGACTTCCTTCACGTTCTTACTTCTTTTTTACTTATCTAATCCGTCGCCTTGTGCTAGAAGCTCGCCATCTGGTTATAGATATCATGTTTGACTAGAGGGAGATCGGTCTGGCTGCGACACATTCCTGATCCGTCAAGGGACCTGGAAGTCGGCGCGCGGAACGTTTGAAATCTTTTTAAACATATTAGAGCTACTTAAGGCCACGCAAAGTGACTGAGATACAGATCTTATCGATATTAGAATCAGATGGAAACTCGCCGAGGAGGGGAGAAAGAATATCGGGCAATCGACAGTTGCTATTTGAAGCTAGCTTGAGGCCCTTAAAAAAGGACCGAGATGTGCTTGTTAAGTACATAGCTCAATGCCCCT
The DNA here is from genome assembly GCA_002224055.1 of Pezizomycotina sp. ARF18. Taxonomy (NCBI): domain Eukaryota; kingdom Fungi; phylum Ascomycota; species Pezizomycotina sp. ARF18. The sequence continues at coordinate 12,607 of AZLU01000193.1, forward strand.
GAAAAATATCAAACCACTCAATACATTTATTTGGCTATGATAACAGCGAGACACAAAAACATCAAAAAAATCTTTTTTTTTTTTTTGCTATATGCACTTCTTCCATTTTCTAATTTCAAGGGTCTACCTACTTTCCTTTTTATTTATCCGAAAACACACGCACGCACACAAAAACATATCCTCTCCCTCTCTCTCTCTCTCTCTTTCGTCGAGCGGCCTCGCATCGTATACGTCCTAGGAGGCAAGGAAGCCATGAGTCTTCTCCCGACTAGAAAAGAAAGGAAACCAAAACGATATCATCTTCAAATAGTTTTTTCCCCTTTCTTTTTGCTATTTAACTAATATCACTAATTGTGTTCGAGGATTCAAGCTTCGATACCGTAGAGCGGACGAAGAGGCTGCTCGATCTCTTCCTGCCGTCAATTGTCCTTGACGCCGGGCTGGTACCAAGTGGCCACACAAGTCTAAGGGAAGCGGAACGATTTATTCGCGCAGTGAGGGCCTAGCCGTCGCTAGTTTAGAAATGTTCAAAGACGGAGTGTTCTCTAGTGACTCCAATACATCTCATCAGTGTACGATCTCTCCTACTGGAAACTGCTGCAACTGGAGGTTTCACAGGTCCTCATCTCGAATGCGGCTATGTGTTCTAGAAGGTTCGCGCCGTGAACCGTTGCAGGAAAGTGTAACCCTTTGCCAATTTGTCACACTCGGAATACCCTTCCCGATTCATCTAAACATTCTCCCACTACCCGGCTTATACTAACTCCGGGGTTTCTCTAATTTAGATCATTGAGGTCACTCGGTGTTCAATCATCCGAAGCCCCCCAGCTTCGTTCCTCAGTACCGCTAAACACCGCTGAATAACCGCGCGCGCATTCTTCACCCCAAAGTCCTCGGTCGCTGCTGCGCCGCCTGATAGACTTCGCCGCTTCCCGCCCGAGATCGCTAACAACCCCGTCATCCAGCTCGTCAAGAAGAACTCCGAGATCGCTCCCCAGGTCCTCACCGAACACGGCAAGGCAAAGAACCCCTACCCCAACGTCGATTCCGGTAGCGGTGTCCTTTTCTACTACTACGGCGTTACGGAGACGCTTTACATCGCTACTTTCGTGCGTTCGCATTTATACGAGAGGAGAGACCGATGCAAAGAAGACTGTCAAGATCGTGCTGATTCAGAGTGGTTGCTAGACGATTTGGCTCATTTAACGTCACTCTTTCTTTCCTTCTTCTACAGCGGCTATACAAACAATCATTCTTCCTCTTATATTTTAATATGAATACAATCGTTGCTCTATATTCATGAATTCAAGTAAATTACTGTCCTTCAATATATATTGTGAGATATAAATTTGGTATACTTGTAAATATGTGAATCGCTAAACTTCCTCTGTTGAAAAGCATCGACAAGGATTTTTTTTAGTTCATATATCCATTTGGAGTTCCTGATAAAAGTTTCGAAACTTTGTCTCTGTATACCGTCCTTGCTACAAATACTCATTGAGAATGCAAAAAAAAAAGAAAAAAATTAGCGTACATAAGCTCGAGACATCCCTCGAGGGGAACACAGAAAGCCATCTGTAGTTTTTAGTAATTCCTGCTTGCATTAATTCAAAACCGAGCCCCACTGCATTTATTTCTGAGATTTATAAATACCACCGAAAGAGTGTCATTCAACGAGTTAGAGTTCCTCTGTAGCTGTAACTGAAGGCGTTAGTATACATACCCTTTATTTCGGCGTGGAACATGTCAAGGAATAATATCAAGAAGAAATACGGGGACAGGCCATAAAATGTTAGGATCTTCACCTGCGTTTGCGGCATTTTCCTTAATCATTTCATCTTGCTCTTTCCTTATCCTTTTTCAAAGTTCATTATGTGCTTTTCCATCGAATATGATTGGTAATTGAAGTCTTCTCTGTCGATACATGTGGAGAAATAAATAAATAAAATAAAAGGGAAAAAAAAGCGTACTCGACGAAAACCAGCTATTTTCTTTTTGATTCTGCTCCAGGTTCGTGAAATGGCCACCTCTGAGTATCACTTTTGCAAAGTTAAAGCCTAAAATCCGAGATAATCCCCTCCTTTATTCATCTTGGGGGGGATTGTGAAAGAGATACCGCACGGTTCGAGCAGGACGTCAAGAGCATTATGTCTAGCATCAGGACAATGGTGGACGACATCAAGCAAGGACCGGACAAGACCGACAAATTCCTGTGGATCTGGTGGGAGCGGCTGAAGCATTTTGGTAGGATCACCCACATCTGATACGCCAATACAACTTACCCTAACGCGAATTATAATAGGCAAATTTGAAGGGGATGAAGGCTACGACGCGGCCGCGCCCGGACCCGGACCCATCAAGCTCCCACGCTACGAAGAAGGCAGCAGGAAACCGAAACCGAAACGTCCGCCCCCTGGCGACGATGAAGAGGACAACGATGACGACGACGGTGGCGGTGTTGGCGGTGGAAAGGTGTTCGAGAGGACGGCGAAGAAGGCGAGGGGGGGTTAGAAATTCCTTCCTCGTATGCCTTTGTATTATAGAAAATGGCTGAGGGTCTTGTGGGAAAAGGTGTGGTTTTTGTTTCTTGAAGGGGTTTTCTTTTAATAATAAAGTCTTTTTTACGCACTACTTCGATCCAAAAAGTTTTATTTATTTATTTATTATTATTATTATTATTATTATTATTATTATTATTATTATTATTATTATTATTTAATAATGAACTTCTGTCGCACGTTCACGTCCTGCAGCATCCCATTTACGTTTTCCCATCGTATCTGTGGCGCAGGAATTGAATCAGCCAAGTCACAGAATGAGAGCTAACACCCTAAAGCAGCGTTTACCTCCATTAGATTGGTCACTGATATGACATCGGATCAATCAATCCTATCGAAGATCGTGTTACACAGAGAGGCACCATGGACACAACGAAAACGCTCCTTCCTTTTGCGGACGAAATTTTAAAAAGGTCCAGAGTTTTATTCCGGTACCCGCTGACGGATTTCGGGGTTTAAAAACAAGAACCGCCGAAAAAGAATATCGGTACAAAAATACACCTCAAGAGATTTGAGTTTTGAACAAGCCAGTCCGCCGCTTTGATTCCCAGCCCGATGTTACCACCAGCGGCGACTATTAACATATCCATTTGCCGTAGTTCAAAGCATGACTTGGTACTAAATACTCGGAGGATACTAACACAATCTTTATAGTGAAGACGCCAATTTTCCCCCAGCCGACCCTTCTTATCGATCGCAAATCGATAGCCTTCTCCCAACCATGGTTGCCTTAGAATTGGTGCTATTTTCTGACGTCGCCGACGAAGTCACAAATGTACGCAGCAGAGATATAAAGGACGTTGCCACTATAGTTCTTCGTAATACTGCTGCAAACCCGAATAACCTGATCTCGAGAGACGATGCCCACGTCAGTAAGCTTCAGGTGCGAAAAGTTCAATCCATGTAGACCTCGTCATCATCCTCCGAGAGGCAGTTCAGATAGAGATGTCGTCAGCGAACTCACAACCATGCGCAGCAGAGCCATAAAAGGCACTGTCGTCATAATTCTTTCAGGATACAGCTGCAAACCCGAATAGCCTGATATTGAAGGGATGGTCCACATCAGTGAGCCTTAGGTGACTCGGGCATATGGCAGTAGGGCGAAAAGCTCTGTCCATGTAGATCTTGTCATCGTCATCTGATTTGTAGTTCAGATGAGACTGATGTTCTCCGAGCAACAGCCCTTCACCGTTGACGTCAACATGCTTTAGCGATACTATTCCCTTGCTTTTTGCTGGTGTCAGTCCCTGCATTGGTAACAGTATATTGCTTATATGAGTATTTGAAGACAGGAGCGGAAGTGCACGACCTCCATCAAGCTGTTGGTTACCTTTGCATAGGTGTAACAAGAGTTGCAAATAAGAGTCTGGAACATGTCCACAGGCATCTTGTTCTCGTCGTGGGTAATCGAATAGCGGTCGCGCGAGCAGAACCCATGAGAACACAAGAAACAGTCGAACTCGGTTAGGTGAGTAATATCACGTTCAATGATAGTACCAGGGACAACATTGCTGTTCCTGTCGAAAGTAGACCAGTCGATATGAAAAACCGTAAATTATACCTCTTGGTACAAACAATGACGTGATAAAAGGAATGTAGTCACTCTGGAGAGTGTGGCAAGCCCGTTTAAGGTCCTCAAGCTCTTGTTCGATGATCTGTGCATATTGGCTCTCGGAAGACCCGCATCGGGCTCTAGAATCAATTTTTTTTTTAATTCCTGTATCAATATATATATTTTTTTTGAATACGTCGTCGTGAAGTTCGTGATACTCGATTTTGGTGTTGAAATTTTCTTGCCATTTTGTTCGATTTTCTGAGCGCCAAGGCTTTCTGGAGGATGCCAAGACCCTATTCAAACGTCTGAGAAAGACTGGAAGATTTTTTGTTAGGTTTTGGTTGAACTATAGCAATATAAAGAATGCGCATATTTTGTTAGAGATATATAAGAGTATAGTATAGACTGATATATTAACCTTTTTACAACCACAACACAGCACCCGCCACCTCTTAACGCTCCTCTGAAGGTGAGTAGGGTACTATTATCATATAGAGGAATTTTACTCGTTATTGGGGCGGCATAGTTTGAGCCCTTCGAATTTTCTAGGCGGCATATAGGTTTTATAGACTACAGTCTGCACCGCTTAGTCATAGAATACGAACTAAAAAAGGTAGCTTTTAAGGAGCACATAATCTACCTCTGCTTGCGAAAGCAATTTTTCACTGGTACAGGATGATGGCGGCTTCTAGGTCTTGTCGGTTGGTGGTATATATATATATATATAGCTTACTACAAGAATCAATATAGAACAACAATGCGTGCCACACAAAATTTACCTATATTTCTATGAAACCTTCCTTCAACTCCCTAGCCATTTCTCATGTTCTATGGACTACCTAAGTTCGGTCTCACCGGCTCCACAAGAAAGAGTTTATATTTCTCGGGCTCTATTCTATCAATTTTGCGAAGTGACCCTTTGCTTCAAACATGTGATTTCTGAGTTCGATTTTAATCCTGTGCATAGTCCATTTGTATACATTTATTGCATTTACTTTTTTTCATAGTCATCGAAGGTTAGGGCGGCGAAAGAAAACTATCTATTGTTAAGTAAATTTTCTAACGGACAAATTTATCAAACGTATCAAAGTATGAACCAAAAGTTTTCTGCTCGCCTTATTTTTATTTTTTATTCTTTTCAGAGGGGGATGGTACGAACTGCAACAAATGTCAAAAAAAAACTTTTTTTTTTGAAATACTGGAGGATCAAGGGGGAAATGTAGCGGCTGCTTCTAAGTAGGTAACTGTAGATTGTTCGGGTTCGGCGAACCCAAACTCAAGTCTGCCCGCAGCACTTAATAACCCAGAAGTCCCACGTCATAGGCTCATCGCCGACGATGCTGTACATCCATTCGTAAGGCATCCAAAATCGGCCCTGCATAAGCTTGTTATCGGTTTTCGTGGGCCATTGCTCGCCCCAAGAATTCTGAACCAGGAACCGCCTCTTGACCGAGTCAAAGCCTACTGCAATCATCACGTGCCTGAACTGCGTTTTGAGAGTTGGGTCTTTCGGATCCGGCGCATCGTGAAAACGCCTTCGGCATTGATGGTTTCATTAGCCTGCTTCGCGCTATAACCATCGTAGAACTGAATGCCGAAGATGAACGGAAAACCGTCCGCCAGCGTCTTCTCGAGCAAGGGTATGGAGGCTGATTGCCGTACATGTTCCAATCGGCGTCTGTCAGATTGCCGCTGGGATCGAGGCCCTTCGGATCGACGATGCGGTAGTACCTGATGTCCTGCGGGATCATGGTGGCCGCCTGCGACCTTGCGAGCGCCCAGTCTACGGGCTCGCTGGGGTTCGGTTTGACGTCAAGGCCGTCAAAATCATCGTAACGTTATCCGCGGTAGGTATTCCGTAGGGCTCGTAGGGCCAGAGCTCTTCCTTGCAGACTCCTGGGTGCGGAGGCTGTGGATAGCTGTTCGGATCTTCGTGTTCTCGTTCTTTTTGATAGCGTCGGTGTCAGGCTGTGGAGGTGGAACGAGTAAGAAGTCCGCTGGGTCTGGGTTCACGCGGGCGTTGTACCAGAGGAACATCCTCGAGGGCTCAAAATCCGTGTAATTCTCGGGAGAATGCTTGTTGTGGACGTAGCGAAGAGCGCCGAGCGCCGCGTTAGCAACGCAGCTGTTCATGTCATACTGCTGGTAGACCGGCGGGAGGTTGGGCAGAACATAATAATCTGGAACCTGCTGAGGTGCAGATTGGATTGTGGCCAATTGACTAGAATTGTAAAGCACATAGTCTGTGGGGCAGTAATGTATCGATGCTGTGTCTTTCCACCAGGAGGAGGGAACTGGACCTCTATTTAAGCCCGATGACTCTTGGAACTTCGTTCTAGGAGACTTCTCAAGAGCTACGCACGGTGGCTTCATCTCTTCCATCACGACTCAATATCCATCACGACCAGATCTGAATCCTCTAACACAAGAGCAATATCAACAGTGAGCTCTCGAAGTTGCGCAACTCTGTCATTCATCAATTGAGTAAATTGTCATATACGAGGCTTCTGTAAGATCGCCCACGCCCTAACGGCATTATCCTTGTTTCAGTATCACGGAATGGACCGAAGCAAAAGGGTCAATACGGTTTGTAAATGTATAAGTCCAACACGTTCACCAGGTTATTCGGAAAATAGACGACAAAAACGTTAAAAAAAAATACCCCCTTATAGGGCTGGCAAGGAAGAACGACCTAATATTTCGCTATACTTCCAGCCGCATCAATGAAAAGACTCGACAGCGGCGATCTTCCTTGTAGAACAAACGTGAACTAATCGTGGAATAGTAAAAGTCGGTGGTATACGGTAGGGCCTTGGATTTTAACAACAACCGCGCCTCGCTCGCAGGACGGCTATGTAACAAGAAAAGGATTCGGTCTTCCCGAACTCCGGTCGAGCTCCGGCCGCAGCCGCGGAATACCCCTCCGGAGGGAGACGCACAGGCCACACCTGCTAGACACTCATTCCACACACCAAGAATCAATATATACTCAGGTAACATATTGAAAATTAAAAATGTAAAAATTCGCATTTCACTATTCTTATCTAGCATTATTAGACTTTTTTACTACTAATAGCGTAAAGCGAAGTACTTATTAGCAGTACAGTGTCATATACCAACAAGCAGGCTTAGCAGATTTTGAAAAATCTGCCAATTATTATAAAGCGAGCACGGTGCTCCGGCGAACAATATGGTAGCAGCGTACAGTAATTGCGGCGCAGGGAACATCCAGCGGCTAGTTTGCCTCTCAGCGGCAACAATGACCCCCGGTGACTTCCGAAAATGCTATTCGGCGCCGGACTAAGGTACAAGGTATCCCGGACCAGTCACAAAAGCCACTGCCTAAGATCTAAAGAACGCTGGGACACACTCAGCCCTACCGTTAAATTCGCGTATGAACGGCATACGTACCTGTCGGAACCTCAGTCACGGTCCGAACTACTGGATAGCGTTATACGCCTGAATCGGCCCCCTTGTCTTTTTCTCAAATTATTTATTAGGCCCTCTCCTAAGTCCGGAAGTAGAGCGAAGCCCTAAATTGAAGTATCTTGCACCATGGTGTTATGCGTCATGATAACCCTTTACTCTCTTTATATAAATATATTGGATGTATCCAATTAATTTTTAAAACTCTCAGCCTTATGCTCCTAAATTCTTCAAGAATAACCGTCGACAATATGTGAAAAATTACGTCTACTCGTTCGGAATTTTGACCGAACAGGGTCCTTCTGTGCAACGATGTTGGTGTATGTCAGCTCCGTGCCTTGCAGAACGAGATGGAGCATTTCGCACGCATGTTCGGCAAAGAAGCGTTTTGAGATCAAAATTTACGCGATTGCCTACGAAAAGCTAGCGAACCCGATATCTAATCCAAAGAATTACTACTAAAGAAAGTACCCCAAAAAATCTTTTTTTTTTTTTTTACAAAGCATAAATCGTGGAGCTGTACTAATGGGTAGATGACGAGATTTTTGTGGCTGAAGCTATTTCATTTGCTTGGAAGAACGAGCGCACCGAAAAAGCGGTATATACATATAGAATTCAAATGAATCCTGGTAATAACTTAGCATCTGATATTTCTGCACAGAGGAAGTAAGTTGCATATTTCTAGCGGCGCTGTTCTAATGATGTCACATTGGGTTTATCTTTGAGCCCGATATCGGTCCCAAGCCGCAGATACGTACTAGTAATATACGTATTTTCAGCCATACTAGTATGCAAAGAATTACTTCCAATTCTTCAGCTTCAGAATTTCATCAAAGAGGGAAATATTCGGTGACTCGGTGAGTCAATATTGGTTTATGCCAGCGTGCAGAAGCAACCGGAAATTTTAATGTACGGGTTCGGTCAGGTGCCTTAAGCTGTATCGGCATTCCGCGCAATTACCTACATCAAGTTACTTGGCGCCGAATATAGCAAAAAAAAAAAAATACTATGGTAATCCTAGCAGAACCGGGTTTTCTTGTCGCTGAGCAGCTACCTTCAAGGATTTGAAAAGGAGCCAAATTTATTTCGTTCTTTGCAGGAACTCAATTTCAGAACGCAGAAATAATGGGTTAGCGCTAGCTAATGAGCCTGAGTAACCACCTTGATATCCAACTTTTCCGCAGAATAGTGCATTCAATTCTAGACTTATATCGAAGCTAGATTTAATTCTGGTTCCGACACCGGCTATGACCCGATGTAAAGAACTGCCGCATAAATATTCTTTCATTTTTGGACAACCCAGGCAGTGTCATCCATGATTGCGCGATTTGGCAAGGTACTCAGATCTATTATAGCAAAAGCGATAGTTCTGCACAGCCGCTCCTGAACTAATCTGCCCGGTTTTTTTTTTTTTTTTTTTTTTTTTTTTTTGTTATAGCCTGCGAAATCCTTGTGGCTGGGGTTGCCAGATACCGGAGCTCATCTTTTCATTTTCTAGGCTTTATGCTCCTTCGAACATGGAGGCTGCCCCAGCAGATGTAGCTACCACACGAGAGGATATTCATTGATTAATGTATGAGTTGTAGACCAAAAGTTATAGATTAAAAGGGAGCACTATGTGCAATGAATTGAGCTTAGATGCTACTCAAATCGCTCCCGTTAGAATGTCGTCTTCCCCTTTTTCTTTGAAAACGGATACCAATAGCAAAAATTGTGTTTAGAGATCTAATGTCTAAATTAGAAATTCTCCAAGCGTGGGAACCAAATTTTGAACTTTGAATTCAAACTTGTGTGGAGGATTATTGAGTGTATTCGCAAATAGATGCGCGATCCTCGCATCGTGAGGGAGATTACCTCGCGGTATGCGCCCGGGTCTCCACGCTCCGCAACTGCACTTGGCGCGATCCGTATAGCTATGAGGGACTTAATGAAATGCGTGTCTGTAGTTAGTAACGGATGACGATATGCAAACCCCTCTATTTCTTTATTTCAGGTATTTTTCTTCTTTTTCCTGATCTTATCCCTTTTCCAGGATCTTATCCCTTTTCCAATACAAAGTCTCATCTTGCAGTTCGAGCATTATTTCAGAGTACTTAAATTGACCCCTATTTCCCTTTCCTCCGCTCGAATAAAAAAGTCCCTGGTAGTAAGAGATTACGGCCTCTCGGCGCAGTGTTCTCAGTATTAATAACAAAATCCGTTTTTAGAAGACTGGAAATAAATTTGGATAGCCCAGTTTCGGTCGAGAATGAACTGGATTCGAACAAAGTTCATGAGATCGCCTATGTAACGACAATACTCGAACATGCCACCAAGTATGACGTAGTCGTTGATAGTCAACTGTCCAATTACCGCTCTCTTCTATGTTCTACCCAACTGCGTCAGATTATCAGAGGCGGGAGCATAGTTTCTATTGTTGGCGCGGCTGAACCCGCGGGATTTCGAATGCTTGTTTTTCGGCATTTCATTTTCTCTTGTAAGTAGTTCCTGGTAGATGCATAAATAAAGGTTGCATTCCAAAGCCTTCTCCGCCGGATGCTTCGCGATCGGTGGGGCGTTCAATTTTATGTTTATTCTGGTAATTTGTAACATGCTGTAGATCGCCTACCAATAAGATCACAAAGATTGATAGAGAATTCCAACTTCCCTCCCGGTAGTAATAGCTCGAGTTATAGAATCCTTAGCATTTCATTTCGTCTGGTTTTCTCATTGGCTACTCGGACTCTTCCTTAAACCGTTTCGTCATGCGCTCGTATAACTACCCTTCCTTTTCTTCTGTACATGTTTCTTCCCTTCATCTTTGCCATATGCATTTGCCTGAAGACCTCGATCTCTATCGGTTGCCTCCTTCAGTCGCTTCGGGATACCCTTCAAGTTATCTCCCTTCCTCTTCAACGCCGCTGTATCATCCTTCACATTGCCGCCATACTCATAATCCGCCTCTTTCTTCAACCGCTTCGGCGTATCCTCCACCTCTTCTACCTTTATCTTCTTCCCCATCCCGACCTCGAAGCGGCCGTTATTACCATCCTTCGAATCCTGGTTGTCTGTAGCCTCATCGGCTCTGAAGATTGTCATAACGGTGGGCATCTGCGGCTTTAGCTTTTCTCTTTTCTTCGTCGCATTCTCGTCGGACATCTTGCTCCAAATTTTCGAATGAAGAATCCACCGTCTTACCCTCCGGAGGGAAATTAAATATCCGAGCAGTGCTTCGTGGTCCTTGTCAATCTCCTCGTAGTCCACCGACTCACCAGCTACCCCAATACTAAACGATAGCGGGTACTAAGAGTCCATAGAAAGAAACAAGGGAGAAAACAAGAAACTGTCATTAGCTCTTTTTTGTTTTTACGTATTGTTCCAATTTTCGAGGGAAAAAAATGCAGGCGGTTCTTACCCCCTGTGACAAATCAGCCGCGACGACGACATCAGCATGCTCAAGTAGATAGCCATGTAGCTCCCCGGGGTCGTTCCATCGCTCTTTAACCCACGCAATCTTGCTCTTGGTAATGTCAAAATGAATTTGCACTTGAGGTTGTTCGCGGCGTCGAAGAGGATGGTGATGCGGAAAAAAGGTTCAAGGTGAGCGACGTCAGCGTTTCTGTATTCGATGGTGACATTCCTGAAGGTGATGAATCTGCCGATTTGGACGGAGAATGCTCAGATTTTGGTGTACTTTTACATCATTTTGACGATGAGAGAGAGGAAGGAGACGAGACTTGGTGAGGGGTAGCAGTGCGTTTTATTCGTTTTGTTGCGAGCGTAATGAAGTTTTGGAAGGGAGAAAAAAAATCTCTTTTTTTTTGGTACCAATTATAGAAAAAAAACAAAATTTCCCTGATTCCTCATTCTTGAGTCTACTATTGTTATTATATAGTTTATGCATGCGAGCTCCCAACGAGATTGACCGAGAGTGGAAAAATCATACTCCTCGATCTCTCATCAAACTGACAGCCTATATATAGCAACGGTGGGTGAGTTAAGTGAAGCTTCTAAGCTTCACAGAAGGGGACACTAAAGCATCACAGCCGCACAGGGAAAATCCTAATAGATGCCGATCGTAAACAATGTTATACTCTCAGTTTGATGACCTACTTAAGGGGTTTCTATCTTATGTCCTCTAGTGTAATTCTATCGCCGAAAAGAAGAAATGAGAAGAAAAATGACAAGAGCAAAGCCCTTCCCGAAGCTGAATACACGAGCATGAAAACATCAGCGCACTACGTTTCATACCAATAACAGACGAGCTCTAGCTGTCGAACTTAAAAGGCCCCAAATTTTGGGTTTGTCTTCTACGTCCTGTGCCAAAAGACTAATCCATCTTCGTACAGTATCTTTCAGAGTATTGCAGCAAAGACGATGGAATGTGATATCTAGATGATTTTCAGGCGGACAGAAGACGTCTTGGAGGACAATGTAGTTGTACATAATTGGAGTATAGTTGATAAGAATACTGCGGGCTCCACTCCTGATCCCTCACTTGATCGAGGAAAGATGTTTCGACATCTCCAAGCTAAAATGGAAACTTTAGAAGAATCAGTAGCCGGAGAAAGCACCAGACTGACCGTAGCTTTCTTGGAGCAGCTAGACGAAAAAGAATAATTGGGTGATGAAGTCTAGGGCTTACAAGATGTAGGGGAGAAGGAGAGGAGAAAAACAACTTTGTACAGTAGATCGCTGGGAAGGATTTCAAGACGAGAAAATCTTCTCGGTGTGTAGAGGAAGATATCATAAGGAAATCTAGGGCAGTATGAAGTAAATCTCTAGACAAGAACATCAGCTGTTTTGTACAGTCTTAGAATGAAAAGGGATCCACATCCATGAACACAATTTCAATTTTCGCTTCCATATCTTCCTTGAAAGTCCTGATCCACTTTCGTGACCCTTCCTCCGTCGTATTACAGCAAATATGTGTGAACTTGAGCTCAAGTTGATTTGGCAGAGGGCAGAGTATATACGGACGGCAATATTGTCGTATGTGATCGGGACATAAACAACGCGCACACTACCGCCCTTGCCACTTTTTGCTCGCTGGGTAGCCGGTAGCTTGATGAAGAACCGAGGTCTCTAAGCAGTCTAGCAGAAAGGGAAACTTCGCGGAAAGATTAGTTTAAACGGATTAAACGGCCGGCTGGAAGATACATTGGAAATAGAAATCAACCGTGGAAGCAATATTTAAGACAACGCAAAGATACGCATCTTGTAGTACCGAACCAGTCACCACTTGAGCGTTGCACTACACAATTTACGTCTTGCTTAGTTCCAAGTTTGATATTAAGATCTAGCGGTGCGACTTCTATGTCTTCTTCCTCGTCACCCATGTTGCAAATCACAGTGACGTCTTCCCTCGGCAGCATGCACTTTCCTTTTACCGTCAAATCATCTATCTTAAAACGAACTTTGATATACACCTCATCTGATTTCCCTTGGTCGTGTCTATACTCGAGCCCGGCGTGACTAAGAATTTGGTTGTTGATTGTGACGGATGTGGCCTTGGTGTTTGACCCGCTTTTACCCATTTCGATGCGTAAACGTGTATAGGAATAGGAATACTGAGGGTCTGTGGCTGCTTGGTGGTACTTTTTCGCTAAAGGAGGAAGTTAGTGCTGTGAATTATTATTTGGATCTACGTTTAGCTGCTTGAACAGATGTTGGAGATAACTTTTAGTGGTGGCAGCGAGTTTGGATAAATGCTTAAGTTTAGTGTCCAAATCTACTTTAAACTATCCGCAGTGAGGCGTGTCACTAGATTACTAGCGCTTAATGAGAAGTGATATCTAAGAGACTTATTATTGTATGGTCAAGTAACTACGGAGTTAGGAGCGCTAGCATTGCAATTTGGATTCCTTCTGACCTCTTCTGGTGTAAATAGTCTTTGCATTTATACCGTTGATAGAGGTATGTTTCTCTCTATGCGTCGCACTGAGAAACCGAGCGAGATACTTCAAGCAGTTCGGAGGTAAGAAGATAATCTCATTGGAATCATGCTGCCTTAAAGTCTATTTCATTGATCCTGGCTATCATTGATCTTTCCGCAAGCCTCCCAATGTTCTATTCTGTTCCGACTTCTAGCTTCTTCCATCTCGGCTCCTAATATACTTTGACGAGGCAACTATATGCTCTTAATTACAAAAAAATATCATGAAGTATCAAAAGTTCCCCGATTATCAAAAGCCCCCTGATAGTATTCCAGATGCTCCCTATTATATCGTTCCAAAGACTTCCTGCCATAGTAACAAGGTGGGATTCGATTACTGTTGAGCTTTTTGGCTCTCTCTAGGATTTCCACTTCTCTGCGTTCGTAAAGCCTGCTCCAAGCCTTACAATGCGCGCAGCCCTGTACACCTTTATCGCAGCAGGAAAAGTCGAAAAGGGCGCCCTTGGCGGTACAAAAGCACCCATTCCACATATCGTGCTCTGTCACTGAGGGCTCCTCACGCCACCCGCTTCCGCCCAGCGACTGATTCGAGTGATGTCTGCTCGTTTTAATCTAATTCGACACATTCCGTCCGCTTTATTCGTCTTTATAATGAATCTTTCGATTTAGTTCTCCGTCCAGGATTATGGTTCTTTAGGAAATAAATGGCTGTAAGATTTGAGTCTGTAATTATTAGGGCATTCTTCGGAACTTAGTCAACAACCCTGGTCTAATATAGTGATGAACCTCACTCAACCTGAATACATAGATGATAAACTTATACCCCGACAATATGGAGCTTGGGGCATTGTGACATAAAGAGTAGATAGATCCCGTGCTTTTGAAACCACTTCCTTTTCGCACTCGAACTTGAAAAATCCGCCATCCTTAACCTAAGTGTATAATACGCAGACATTACTAGTCCAGTCAATACTCTCGGTTAATTGACGCGACGCTCTCCTTCATGAATACCCGTAATCGTTCACCTTGGAGAATGGAAATGTCCAATACCGTCCTCAAATTATTTTATACAAAATAACGCATAGAAATAAATAAACGTCGTTATAATTCTCTTCCCTCTCGAGATCACTTACTAGAAACCTCTTAAGCCTAATATCGCCTTCTTGTATAAACCTGAGATACAAAATAACAGAGATTTTCTCGAATTTAAAAACATACTTTAGCTCAAAATTTGAAGCATTCGGATCGTCTCTCCGCGTTTATTTTCGGTACCACAATAGAAAATGATTAAATGGAAAAAATCACCGGATTAACACCACACTGGACGGATCTCTATCCCCGAAAGTGTTCGTTAGTAGAAAAAATTGCTCTATTCACCTTAACATGACAGGCTTATCTGAGATTTAAATGTTTCAGAACAAAACATTTCAATTAGAACGCGATCTTTTCGCGGCGGTCTAGCCTGGAAATGAGACAAATTAAGTCCTGCTATTTCATTTGATTATCCCTATTTTCCTTATAAATAAAGTCACAAGTCGTCTATCGGCCGAGATTCTCTTACCAACCCCGCTGGCTGATTTTTTTAGTATCCTTAATAAAATCTGCACAGAATCTAACACAAAACTACAGCCCGGAAAATGCATAGCTCACGATACTCGCTGTCGGTGTGAGTCTGTTGGCTACCTCCATTGCCACGCCCACACCAACGCCACCGCCAAAACTCGAAGACAAAGCCGCAAACAGCTTCGGAATTGTCGATTGGTTTAAAAGCAAAATTCCCTATTGTAAATCACTGCAATATTTACAAGAAAAAGAATTCCACGCCTTCAACGACGATAAGCCATCGCACGGCAGCAACCAACATCACAGCCTCGGGAACACAGACAAGAAACCGTTCGTGATCAATCTAGACACCCTAGCCGATCACAACCGCATTCCTTCAGATACGCCTATCTTTTCCAAATCGCAGAGGGAATATACATTCGGCGGCGACGAGAGCTCCGCCCGGGACCTCGATGCATACGGTTTTACTCAGAGGAAACTAGCAAATGATTTACAGGGAGAAATAACAGAAACGGACGCGGACGAGCAGATAGAATCGACGGGAAACTCAGGGTTACACGTTCACAGTAGGAGGACCGGAAGTGCGAGGTCCAGAAGCAATTCGTATGCTGCTTCACAAAACTCTCCACAACCGAAGCATATGAACTTGGAGCCTGGATACGTGCAAAGCTTCGGCACGTTGGACAAGGAGAAGATAATAAATAAGCTGCCCAGTATTGCTAGTGTTGGGCATATAGAAGAACACGAGGCGTGAAGCGGTATAATGGGAGCGAAACGAATTAAGGTGGTCAAACAGCCGACATTTGCATGGAGCTATTAATTTTTATGGTAATTCGTAATTATGTCTATGTAGATAATTAGATAATGATATAATTAGGGCTGTAAAGGAACGATATAGAACGAGCTCGCTTGACCAAAGAGAGCTCTTATTCGCAAACTTTTTTCTTTTTCTAGAGACTAAGCTCCGAAAGAAAGTATAGAACAGGCTGTATTAACAGACTCAATACCATATCTAGAGCATAAAGCTAACTTATCGCATTCTCCAACTGATCCGTCTCAAACTCTAATATGCATAGCCATGCATCCTAATAATGCTTAAAATTAAGTACCTCATTTGTTGTACAGGTCGTTGCATAGAATCGGCAGCTTTGTTCCTTCCTCGGTCTTCTTTTCCCAAATTTTCATCCCTCTTGCTCTCCTCCATCTACCTTTGTCCTTTACTTGTTCTCTGGTTTTACTCCCGCCTCATTCTCTTCTGTTTATCTGCATTCTCATCTGACTGGTTGATCAAATATGCACCTTCGTTGGAGAAATTCGTCGGGGTAGATGTCTTTCGCGTTCCTGTTCGCTGCCATATCATCAATGACTCTATGAACGGCCTCACGGCAGTTCGCAAGGAATAGGATTGCGGATCCCATGCAAGTCTCTTAAATACGAAACCCCTGAGCTTTCTGTTTTTTCTCGTCAATCGCGCCATTGATGAGTGTCTTGGAAATCGAAGAGATGGTCGAATAGCGGATTAGTATAGTCAATAGTTGAGAATTCTCCCGGCCTTCTGAACGCAATATTGCGCGCGATTTCGATTTCGACCTGGAAGGGCTATAAGACCATTAACAAAAAACACTCCAGGCATATTATTGTCACAAAACTATCCCGTTGAGGAGCGATAGTTGTTCAAGGTCATCGTCCATGGACTTACGTTGTGATCTTCATCTATCCTCACTGCAGTCCTCTGGTAGCAAAGCCGAACACCTTGAGGGAGCTCGGAAGAGTTGAAAACCAAGGTAGCGGGTGATCCTTCAGAAGAAGGGTAATCTTGATCGTGTAGTCCTCTAAGTAACGGAAATTGAATCGGAAAAATGCCTCGTCATCATCGAAGCGATATTCTAAAGAGGGTTTCATGAAAGTCTGCTCGTTTATTTTCACGAAACGAGCTTGATTAGATTTGAACCTTTTTAGCGCCATTCTCGTCGGACAGAAAAATATTGAGTTCGAGTAGAGGTGAGAAGGTTGCGATTATTGCAGCGTTAGCCTGACATTGACAGAGAAACAAGGACCTTCACTTTATTTCATTCGAGCTCATACGTACAGAGAGGCTTGCAAAAGTGAAAGATGTTATTCTCGTCTCGGAGCGTCTTGAGAGGCTCGCAGGAATGCCTCGGGATTTACATCAACGTAGCCGACATTGTTGCCTCGTCCCCGCATATCTTATCAATTGTGTCGGTTGCTTTTTCAGGTGTCCAGGTGTTGCTCCATGCGATGTCTCGGAAAACGAAGCCTTTGAAGGTTTTTTCATTGAAGTAGAAGAGATTGTTGAAGAGGTTGTGGGCGTCCACTGAAGAAGACTTGTGGGGCTGTTAGATTTACGAGCAATCTCTACGTTGAAAGCCTTGAGGTAATTTTTTTAACGAACCCATCCACGTACCCATCCACGTACATCACCAGCCTCTCCAAAGACGTCCCAAATAAAAAGTTGCCTTTCTAATTTTGAGCTTACATTATCGCCCTCATCCACCGCCTACGGTGGTCAAGACGGAATTTATTTTGCGTTCGTCAAGTTTTGAATACGAATTTTACGCGATAAGTATCGCCAAAGTCGAAGGCAAACCTGATGAACTTTTCGTCTTCCACGTGGCGATATTCAATTGTCAGATTTGGAAATAATCTTTTCTTGATCTTGAGGAACCGGGAAGACGTGTATTTGAAGCGTTTCGGCATCGCGAAGTAAATCTCGGTACTGACAATTGCAAATTGGGCATTTCTACCTTATCATTCTGAGGGTGTTTCCTATTGGAGACTGCGTGAAAATTAGCGAAGGAAGGAGACGTACAAAATACTAGACATTTTGATTTATATACCAGTCCTGTCATTAGAGACGAAGGCGTGGGAGGTGCTCAAATGCCGGAGTATTATAACGGAAATTGCCATTACCTTTTTTTTTGTCCTTTTCTTATTGTTGATACAAGTTTGATGATGGTTATAAAAGAAAGACTTTAGAAAAAAAAATTATAATAAGCAATACTTAAGTTAATGCATAATAAGTTTTAGGAACACTATTACCATATACCATGTAGATGCCTTATTGTATATAAATGGGGGAGCTTTCCTCCCATCTTCTCCATCAATCAACCCAATGATCGGCCCCTCCTCACGGTGCTCCAACATAAATGAATAATACTAACAAATTACTGAAATGAACAGCTGGAATTATCAATCCCTTCACAGATACGATTATACCGTATGGTGCCTCGCGCCAGGACATGTTCAGAATCGTGTTGGGAAGTTCCAGTAAAATAATCCTGATTTGAATCCGAAATAAACGGCATGCGGCGGTACTTGTCAGTACCCTTATCAGGTCATCCAGCAATCTACAAGGCTTAGAGCTCCGCGGTGATAGTTGGTGGGCTTTTATTATACACGTAATGGATATCTAGCCAAGCAGGCAAGGAGCTATTGGTAGATATGTAGATATAGAGGTCATTAAGCTAAGAGGCGCATTGGGAGATAAAGCTTTCTAGTAGAACTCAGGGGACCAAAAAAAATGTGAGAAATTGAAAAAGAGGTAGGAAAAAGGAAAAAAAAGAAAAAAAAAAAAAAAGAGAGAGAAAAAAATTTGGTCACTAAGGGACTCGAACCCTTACCGCTTGCCAGGTACAGGAAAACTTTCGTTACTCGCTGCGGTTTGTCAACTTTGGTTACTTCAGCCAGCAAGAGTTCTACCAGTTAAACTAAATGACCTTCTGATTTGTTGAATACTCAGGCTGCAAATGAACCATATAAGGTATTAAGTCTCTTAAACGTCGACATAGCCATTTTTCATTCATTACATAAAAACCGAAAAGATTATTTCCTTGACACTCACCCACTCCTCTGATGTCAAAATATTCAT
Organism: Pezizomycotina sp. ARF18; assembly: GCA_002224055.1. Taxonomy (NCBI): domain Eukaryota; kingdom Fungi; phylum Ascomycota; species Pezizomycotina sp. ARF18. The sequence continues at coordinate 31,473 of AZLU01000193.1, forward strand.
TGACGACACAAGAGCTACAATCCTTGACCACTCTATCGATATTCAAACGGCTACTTGGGCTAACGGATTTCAATCTATTCGTCCGCTACGATCTCTTAGTCTATCTATTAGACCTCTTATAGTCTTGCCTAGGATGCTCATATAGCCTTGAACCCCTGAATTTACACCAGCTTCAAGCATTGATAGCCGAACAAAATGCATAGCTATATGTGGGATATATTTCGCTGTTGCTTTATATCCCTGAATTTCACGACACAGTAACAAAACGCCCTAAGCAATAGCGGGATACCTTCCCTTTTGCAGGATATCACTGATAAATCACAAAGCGCGATAAAGCCTAAAGATGAATACCAAATTACATTGCTTATCTCCATGCATCGCTGAGTAGACCGGTGGACGAGCCTTAACATATTAATTCCAAACTCCAGAGAGAGAGGGGAGAGAGGGAGAGAGAGAGGCCATGAAGAATAAAAATCGGGAAGGAAACAATCTTTTGCTCTTTGCGAATGTTCTTTGCGAATGTAATTGAGACGAAATTGCGAAATCTAGCGAATTTTATAAGGATTTGTAGGAACACCATTACCATACATCATGTATATGCCTTATTGTACATAATAGGGGAGCTTTCCTCCCATCATGTCTATCAATCAACTCAAGGATCGATCCCTCTTCACGGTATTCCAACAGGTTATAAGCCCGGTAGATCTTCTACTAGCCAACTATAACGTTATAATGTTACGATATATTTATTCTTTTTTTTTTTAATTTTAATCTTATTTTATTTTATTAAACGGAGCACCGTCATCATAAAAGCGTAACGGTAAAGACGCATATATATATCGATAGCAACTAACGCCCGAACGTTATAAAAGCGTAGCGCTAAAAGCGTATATATACGTTAAAGATATATAGCATTAAGACGTATATCGATAATAGCTAAACGCTTAAAGCTTAATAATAATATATAATACTCGGGTAAAGCGCTCCGATAGCGCGAGCGTATACTAGATTTAATAATTAACTAACGATATCGAACGAAAATAACCTTAAGTATACGATAAAATATATAAAAAGTATATAATATATATAAGATACTATATAATATATATAAATCGCTTTATTATAATATTTTAGCGAAGATTATAAGAATTATTATAAGCTTCTATCGATACTAATATAAAATAAAAAATTATATACGCCGATAGCTACTCTTAATAAAAATAATAAAAAAAATAACCGCCGGTATTAGACGATATTATATAATATAATTATTTATATTAATTAATAGCTAAAGATAATAAGGCTTAAAGAAGTATAAATTAGCTAAGTAGTACCTATATAAAAAAGAACTTAATAATAAGAAAAATATTAATCTATAGCTTATCTTTACCTTTACCTATAGACTATATCTATTAATTATTTTATATCGTTTTAATCGTCTATATACGCGATAATATTTTCTTAATCTAATAATTCTTTACCTATTATAAGTATAGGACTATTAAACGTTTTATTACCTAAACTACCTACGTTAGCTCTTAGATATTAAAGGCTATACTTCGGTTTATAAATATCTAAAAATACTTTATAGGTACTACCGTCGAGCCTAAACGATATATCGTCGAATATAGGCCGGTCTATATCCGCTTTAATAATAACGTTAAAGGCGCGTTTTAGCCGGTTAAAGATTAATTTAATTATATTAAGGTCGATTAACCCGCGTAGACGATATAAAAATAAAAAGGTAATAAGGCGTAGGGCTTACTTAATAATTCTTTATCTACCGACTATTAATAATTAATTAATTAAGATATATTAACGGTTAAAACCGCTACCGCTATTAAAAATAAATTTAATACTAATATTAATAATAGATATATATATATAATTAATAAATCTACGCTATATAAATATAAAAAAACGAGGATATTACTATTTACTATTTTTAATTATAACTTACTCGTTAATAGCTTTACAAAACTACTTTAAAACTAACTAACGATAATATTTAATTAAAACTTTTTAATAGCGTTACCTTAGCGTTTAGCGTATAATTATTAGAATATTCTTAATTTACCTAACCGATTATTTAAGAATATACTATAATAGCTTTTATATATAGAGGCCTAGTATAAAAATAATTAATTAGTCGGTTAATAATCGTTATCTATTAACGCTAAATTAACTATATCGCGAGATATAATAGTAAAAATCTTAACTTTTATAACCCTCGCTATCTAGCCTATTTCCGCGTAAAAAACGTTTTTTTAGAGGATTAACCGATCTTTATTAATTATATAGACTTAACGGTTAACGTAACTACTAATACTATAGTAGGTATAGATATATTAGAAGATATTATATAAACTAAGATATATAGTAATAGGCGGAGGTAGAAGTTTTATAAATAAATAAGCGTTATATCGTAATAATTAATAATCGAGTAAAGAAGACGATTATAAGGTAAAGGACTTATAAAATAAGTTAATAATTTTAAAATTAATAATTTACCGATATACTCTATCGATTAAAAAGATTTTTATAAGGTCGAGCTCGATAGGGTCTTTTTTTTAGAGATCTTAATAAGAAGTATAATTAATACCTAATTAATAATAATTCTTTAGATTATTAATTTTAGCGCGTTAGTATATTTTACTATATATAAAAATAACTTTTAGAACTATTAATAGTTTTTAAAGCCTTATAAAATTCTATTAAATAACGGTTACTCTCTATTATTACCTAGCTATAATAACGTATAGCTTATACTAATATTACGTCTTAAACGCGTCTAGTAGATACTAGGTTTATCTAGACGTCTAGTTTTTACCGATAGCTTATATTAATTAGGCTATAAAATTATAATAAGCGATAAGATAGAAATAATTAAAGGTATAATAGTCGTTATAATAGCGTAATATTAAATCGATAATAGACTATAAGCCGTCGTTTATAAGAAATTATATTTTACCGTTATAAATTAGACTAGATTATTAATAACTTTTAATTAAATACCCGCTATAATCGATTACTATTACTAATTATAAAAACCTATACCTATAATATTTAGAGCTATAAGCCTATAGAACTAGTATAATATCTTAAATATCTTTATTACCGAACTATTTTATTATTTCTAATCGATTATAGATATTAATATAAGGACTAAGATCTAATAAAATTTATCTTAGTATAAAATCTATTAATAATTAAAAGTATATACCGCTTATAAAAATAATTATAAGAACGAGTATTATTTTCGCTAAAACTTATTTACTTTAATATCTATAGTCTAATTAATTCTTAATAATCGATAAAGGCGCTTAATACTTTATTACCTTTATTAATAACTATATTTAATAAATAAGTAAATACTATATAACTAAAGACTAAGGTTAAGACTTACTTTAAATCTATCGATAAAAATAACGGTATTATAAGTAAATAAAGTTAATAGTAAGAATTTAACGATTCCGCGTAGATAATAGACGTAAAGAATATATTAATAAAAAATTTAAGAATTATTAATCGATAATAGTATACGATAGAACTAAGTCCGCTATATTACGTATTATTAAATAGCGTCGCTAAGCAAATAGGTAAAACGTTATATAAAATAGTAATAGCGATACTTATATAGTTTAACTTTAGGCTAGATTTTTAGAGTAAAGCTATTAAAATAGCGGTATATATTTAAAATTAATTACCGATAAGAAGTAACGATAATTATAAATCCTCGTATAAATTACTCTATTATTATAAGCCGACGATTATATATCTAAGACTTTTTAGTTATAAGGCGTACTTTTACCTATTAAAGAAACGCTAATATAATAGAAAATTTAGTAATTAAGTACGTATAGCGATTATAATTAGTTACGTTAAATAATTAACGTTATTATATAAACTATATAATAGATAAGAATTTATTATTTTTATAATATAAGATTTAATAAACGATTATTTCTTAATATAGCTACTAGATAAGCGACCCTATATTAGGTTTTATAAGATACTAATAATTATTATTAATTAGAGTAAATATTATTAATATAAGTTACCGATAAAGTCTTAGGTATTAGATTATAAGAAATAGTAATAGCTATAGGTTTTAATAAATAAAACGTAGAATACTAAATAGTAGGTAATAGTAGAATAAAATTATTACTTCGCTTTAATATCTATTATTATCGATAAAAAGTAAAAATCTATATATCTTAAGCGGTCGCGGCGGTATAAAGGCTTTTACCGCTAATAAAAAGAGCTATAATCTATTTATTAATAAGATCTAGTTAGTTAGTAGAAATCGCGCCTACTTAGATATAGATTATAACGAAGTTATTAATAAACGTTATTAGTTAAACTCTTAATAAATTATATATAGTCGTCGATTAATTAAATTATTTATAAGTAGGCTATATATACTAAATAGTTATATAGTTACTATAAGATTTAATCGCTAAAAAAAGCGATAAGTTAAGATAATACTAATTAATAGTTTTTAGCGATAATCGATAAATATAATTAATTTAAGATAATAGTTATTATAGTATTTAAAGCCTTCTAACGTATTATAGCGTTAAAATATAAATAGATATATATAATTAAATTAGGCGTAACCGATATAAGCTTTTATATAAAGTATAGTTAATTATACGCGGGGATTTATAGAAAAATATAGGTTTTAAGACCTATATCCTCGTCGTTAAGTTAGTTACCTTTCGTATATTATTATCGATAGTAGCCGCTAATAATATAGAACTTAATAATATATAGAATAACGATAGCCTTTTTATATACGCTAACGTCTAAAGATTAAGAAATTTATATAGAAATTCTATTACTACTACCGATACTTATAATTAGTAATATTTTTTAATTATACTATTAAAACGCGTTGTTAGTTAGTACGAGAATAGTAGAAGTATATAGCGTTTTTATAAGGCTCTATATAGTCTTAAGTAGGTATTAAAGGTATAGAACGATAAAATTTAATAATATCTAATTACCGTAGGCTTTAAATAATTAAATCTAAATAAAGGTTTATATATTAATTAATAACTATTAACGATATTTACTATATATTATTATATATAGATGATTTTTTTATCGTAGCTAAATAATAGTTAGTTATTTAAAAAGTAAAGAAGCTTTTATAGAGAAATATTAAAAGATCTTAGTAAGGTATAGTTTTTTAGGGTATATAAATTTAACGTTATTAATAAAGTAAATAATTATATTATATTAATTAAACCGCTATACTCGCTACTCTTAGATAATTTAATATAAGCGATATCAATTCTATATTAATATTAATATAACGGGTACGCCGTTTACTACTAACGATAATAAATATTAGATATAAAGAGTAGCCTCTAGTTCTATTAGCTATTAGACGTATTATTATAGTTTATAATAGCTACGCGACCGGATATCGCGTACGCTATAATATATCTTTTAAAATTTACTATTTTACTATACTATATACGCTCTTATATTAAAGATCGTCTTATATTATCTATTGGTATACCTCGCCTAGGTATTATTATTACCGCTTAATAATCGAGACTTTAACGGTATAGTAATATAGACCTTATATAGACCTAGCGACGTAAAAAATGTAGAAATATACTATTTTATACTTAGGGATTAATAAGTAAGATCGATAGTCTACTAAGCTAGCGCTTAAAGTAATAATTATTTATAATATTAACGATAAAATTTAAATATATTACCGTAAAAGAGGCTACGAGAAGCTATCTTTCTTTACGTCTAATTAGCGCGTTAACTATTATCTATTTTTAACTATATTATATATCGATAATATAGCCGCTATTATACTAACCGATACGATAAGAATTACGATCGAGCTAAGTATATTAATATAAAATTTACTTTCTCTACTTTCTTATTAATTAAAAGCTATTATCGATTATATATATCGTCTTAAAAGAATATCCCGATATTTTTACTAAAGTATTACCGTTACCTTAATTTAGTTATCTATATATTAAGTTAGAAATAATTATCGCTAATATTTAACGATAATACTCTTTTTTTCTACTAGTAAACTTTTTTATAGGGTTTTATATATATATAGAGTTATAGGTTATTTAACGAGATTAATATTAATATATAAATATAGCGTAGCGATAGTTAATATATATAAACGAAGATATATAACGATAACGATAATAATAATCGATAACTATAAACGATTAAAAGGTAACTTAATATAAGTAGATAGATAAAAACGATAAAAATAAGCTCTAATCGAGATAGACATACGATTATAAGCGATAAAAACGTACGAATATCTTAGGTTATACTATACTAAAAGAAGAAAGATAGATTAATATATATAAAATTTATATAAGTAGTAATAATATTAAAAGGACTAAATTATTAAAATTAAGAACTACCGTATAGTATTAATAACTTATATTAATTATACTATCGATAATACGATTTAATTAAGCGACTTAAATAGAAGGGACTATACTAGTATTTAGGTCTAGATTAGAACTATCTTTTTTATTATTACTTATCGTTATTTAGCGGTTTAAAATCTAAGTACTTAACCTTAGAATCTTCGTCTAAACTCTTATTATCGTTTATTAATTTTTAATCGTCTCTACTTTTATAGGCTTATTACCTCGACGAGTACGCGTAAGATTTAGCGCGCGAATAAACGAAAACTCGCCTCCTCTATAATTTTAACTATTAAATATATAATTTTATATTTATTAATAGTATTATTATTCACTAGATCGGTACGTATATACGATAACGGAATATAATAATACCGTTTAAAAGGGCCCTCTCTTATTTTAGTAATAGTTATATAAACGGGAAGCGCGATACCTAATAGATTACGTATATATATCGATCCTAGTACAAAAATAAGATTAGTATATTAAATTAGATAACGATAAAAAAATCGATAAACGGTTTATTTATACTAAGACTATTTAGTACTTTAATTATAATATTAACTACGTATAAATAATCGATAATACTCTTTACGTAACGTATAAAAATCTAAATTATCGTTTTATTATAACGATAAGGATACTTACTAAATATAACGCGGGATTATAAAAATATAACCCGGTTTCGCGGTACTCGGTATTCTACTTATCGTTATTATATACCGGTCCTCTTTTATTATTTAATAAACCTTTTTTAAGACGCTTAATAGGGCGCTTAGAAGCCTTTACAGGACGTTTATTAGACTTTTTAAGAGGTATTAATACGTATAATTATAGAAGTATATAAACGAGATATATATATAATTACTTAGAACTATCGACTATAGATATCGATAACTAAAGACTTATAGAAAGAAAGATATAATTAAGGGAAAGGAGAGAATAAAGCTCTAAATATAGAAGACTCTTTCTTTACTATAATCGTTTATTAGTATCGATAGTTCTTTATTTACTATTTTCTAAGCTATTACTTATATATCTTAAAATTATCGATATTTATATTTTCTTTATTCCGTTTTAATAACCGCGCATACGGTCGATAAACGCGTTTTTTTTATTAATACGCGCTTACGATTATAGTATTAGTAATACTGCGCTCGAGTGGGAGTGTAGGAATACTATTACCATACATTATATATATGCCTTATTATACATAATAGGGGAGCTTTCCTCCATCATATCTATCAATCAACTTAGATCGATCCTCTTCACGGTGTTCCAACAGAATTCGTGGTACGGTATAATCTCCGGCGGTGCAAATCATTGTGCTTCTTACTCCGCCATTTACATATTGGATAGTAATCTTTTAAAGGTTCTTAAGATACTTTTCAGGGCTGATATCCACGAATCCAAGGTTATTCTTCATCTCCTCCATCATCCTATCGCCGACGTCAATGGCTAGCTGAGGGGACCAACTTTGATGCTCACGCCATTGTTTGAAGATGAAGCCGGAAAAGGAATTCGCGTCGAAATGGAAGAGACCTCCGAAGATGTTGTGCTGGAGTCGATTGGAGTCCAGTCGGCCGACCTGCGCGATGAGTTTGTCTTCATCGCGACCTCGACCTTGAAGAAGTATCAACATATGTCAAAATAAAAAGTAGCGTCCTTAAATATCACTCGACAGACTGCTCTTTAGACAAACTCATGCATCATTCAACTTACGTCGTTGCCCGCTCAGCTCGAAGAGCTAGATCTTCCGGGAAGATCTGCGAGTGCCCCAAGGGATTTCGGAGGAGGTGTGGACGAAATTGGTTTTATGTTCTTCGAGCAAAAACGTTACGCGCACGTAGAACATGTTGTCTAGGTCAAAGTCGGCTCGTCATTGCCAAATCGATATTCGATGGAAGGATTGGCAAACGTCCTTTTATTGATGATGAGAAACCTGGAGCACGTTGACTTGAATCTTTTCGGCATATTTTGAAGAAAAGAGGAATCGAAGGAATTCAAATAGTAAATAAAACGGGAGGGAAAAGAGATTTTAATCTAAATAACACGCCTTATTAGTTCAAGTGACAAGACCCGTGAGACTGTTTGGCTAACGGTTATTGATAATATCGGAATGGTGCAGGATCTTACACGCGTTTGTTTGGGGTGGTACTTTGTTTCATCTGCGCAGGTTTAGTTGAAAAACAAAGGTAGGTAGAATAAATCCATTAATAGTATTGAAGAAATTATTTACAGTGCTAATTACTATAAAAACGGCCAGGCTAATACCTTTAACTTCGGACTAGGGGAAGATACTGCGTGGAACGCGTCTCACGATTCAAAAAGCGTCTTAAAACATGCATTCGCCTCAACTTCATTCACTTGATAATTGAAATTCTTTTAACTACTTAAGTACCTAGTAGATTAAGAACAACCCGTAAACTTACTTCGAAGTAGATGGCATCACCCTTTTCGATCTTTCCGAGTCTTCTGCTTTTTTCTTTTCCTTTCCTTTTTTTTTCCCCGTCCTGTCTTCCATATCCCTCTACTATAGTGTTTACATCCGAGGTCGACCCATGTTTCTTGCTTATATTGAAGAATGAACCAATTCTGTGAAATAAGGAGTCTGGACGAGGCCTGTGCCTATGAGCACCCTAAATACTGAAGCATAACTATATAAGCCGTTATTTTACATATCTCCCTCACTACAGCTTAGCCGGAGGGTTACATGAAGATAGAATCTCCAAAAGCTTTCACTGAGACATTCCGTAACGCTCGAGGTATTTAAATATTCGAACGGTATCTCAAGAACTAATCTACTCCTGCTCTTCGCGGGTGCAATCGGCAATCGCCTGGGAGAAATATAAAATAAGGCATGTAGTAAGGCGTATCTACGATAAGCCATTTTCTGCATCTCCAATAGATTCTAGGGGCCATGGAAAGGCTTCATACTTTAACTCTCAGTGTCCTCTTCCTATCGACGTGTCCTTTGTCTTTGGAAAAAATGTGTGTCCGGCCAATATCTAGTATTTCTCCGTCTTCACCTCAATCCTACTGCAGAGGGGAAACGTCTCTCCATGTGATAACTATACGGCGCGGGTTACTTGTCTTCTAAGACTGGCTAAATACTGTCAGCGGGGGCGTGCAATAGGGATGACTAAGCTATCATTTTTATTTTTATTAGATTAGGCAGGGATTGGCCCTAGTTATTTTTAGTAGTCACTGTATTTATTATAAGCCACAGCTAGTTGCTTTTCTTTTTTTACATACGCTAGGCAGACTTATTATACAGCTAAATAGACATCACGGTTTCGGTTATTATCTCATATTATCTCATCACTACAGGCGTACGCTAAGGACCTAGGACGGGTGACGCGTGCCGTAGTTTGGTTTCTTTTCTTTTTTCTCAGGGCGGTGTTGACAGTACGTTCTAGCCTTTGGATCTAGCTTCTTCTCGTAGCCCTGGCGAGATTTCCGAAACTTAACTTCAGTTACGAGACAACAGCTCGAACTCCGGGGCAAATCGGAATATCTGACTCGTACTTTTTAAGAATCTAAATAATAATGGCTAGGTAGCCGTCGCTTTTATCTTGCAGCTTTCCGTTAATTTGGCGACTACAGTCATACGGAATCCCTTGTTCTTCACCCTCATCCCCGGGTAACCGAATATCTCGCATCATGCTAGTTTTCTCCCTCGAAGCTCTGCTTCTCTGTATAACGAATGTTCATGAATAACAAGCGGTGTAAATTCGATTTATTTTATGAGATTTCGCGTATTTCTCGGAGATTTATCCAAAATCCTCCTTTGAGACTACTGGCTGCATGCGGGTGGAATCAACTTCATATTCCGTTGCTTTTTTATACGATGGCAGTTTTCAATACTTCGTATCAGTTATGTCTACAGTTCTCAGGTGCTAGTTATCTATTCTCCGTAGACTAACACATTTGATACATCGCCAGTGTTTGAGCACTAAAATCTTCAAATCCCCTCGCGCTACCTTTTATGCGATCTTTATCATACGTTATAGCAGCCATCCCCCACGATAGGTTAAGCCTCAGTCTCCGATATCAGACTGCTTCCCTCCGCCTACGTTAGGGGGAGGTTTACTCTTCTATATAAACCTCTTGAAATCTTCAAGTATTATCAAAAGACGCAGCTTTTAGTGCGTTACAGCGCTGGAAATGATGGGATCTGCATTCTATAGGAGGTAAAATTGGCTTATTCCCAAATAGACGTTCGCCACCTGCTATTCCTAGTCGCAACGCCCAATCAGAAAGCTGGTGAAAAATATAACAAGGTATTGTGGGGTAAATTGCACGTGGACGTAAAAGGGTTGTGCGATCCGACGGAAAGGAAGCTATATGACTATCCGCGTATTCACAGAACCGACTATATAGACCGCCCTATGTGTTACTAGGGTTACATTCTAGACGTGCAACCATGATAAAAGGCCCTGCGGCTCTCGTAGACAAACCTATGCTTCGAGATCAACAATTTTGTGCGGTGAAACCTCCCACAATGCGATGAAATTTCTTGGTCTTCAAACTGGTTTTGCACTAGAAGTGTGTGTGGCATTCTGCTGGATTTTCAATGTAACTGCTTATTCAAGTGTCTATAACGAGGATTGTTTGATCCGGAAGCGAAAGGGAGTTTATGAATCCTTTATGGACGTTTTGGATGTTGAGAACGTATGTATGAAACATAGCCTCTATGCGTGCAATCAGACTGATAGTTATTGATATAATATCTGTGTTTAAGGTGTTAGTGTGTGGTGTTATGTATCAATGTAAGTTCGATGCATATTCTGATATCTACTAGCACAATAGAGATATAAAAAACGTTTATCATTAGCAAAGCGTTAGAAATGATATACGCGCGTTGTGTAAACAGGTCGTTTAAGCGATGACTCTCGTGAATTGTGCACCGAAGAACTCGAAACTGTTTAGTAGAACTTATCTCGTATCGATCCTCCGCTCTACGTTCTAGTGCTTTCTATATTTCGGCGTGAGGCAAAACAAGTGAAGCGCAACGCTTACCCGAAATGTATGAAACGCTCAAATGCCCGGCGTTTAACATTAATACGATACGAAGGAATTCTCGTTGCAGGATGTTCTCAAGTATGCATACTCTCCTTAAGCGTGTCACTGGTAGTTATAGCAATTGCTCTTCGCTTAAGTTTGTAATAATATGCGGTCTACGATATAGAGATTTATAATTTGAACCTTCAGCGAGTCGTTGATACCGAAATATATGGTAGAAATAGAAGTTAACAAATATTCTGACAGAGTCAAAATGGGTATGATCGTGATACCGAGAACGAAGCATTTAGATAAGTAGCTATAATAAGTAGTTCTATCGTATGTTTGGTGGATGGGAGGTTAAAATATAAAATGTTTAATGGGCCTTTATTTGCGCTTTCAGAGGAGGGTTGAAGAAAAAAAAAAAAAAGAAAAGAAAAGAAACGCCGGAAGGCATGCCAAAGTGAAAGCGTTGAAGAGCCAAAAGACTTCCCAAAAGCGTATAAATTAAAGAATTCTCATGTCAAACAGCCCCCAGCTTCATGGGGCCTCTTACTTCAAGAAGTTCTTCTAAACTACCTTGATTCATAGATATAGATGGACTTGGCGTAATTAACATCTTTTCCTTAATTTTGAAACGTCTTTAATTGTTGACTATCGAAAGTAGCAGCAAGAAGAAATATCGAAGTGCCTTCTGGGAGATGGAATGAGTTTACGTCCTTATTACATCAGTCCACCATCTAATCAGGCGTCTCGCTTAATTCAAGTCTCCAGAAGATGTTAAAGAATACCAGAAACCAGACTAATTTTTTGATACATATCGAGAGCAATTGAAATGTGGACATCATCCCATCGACACGGGGTTTGAAGTGTTATAAAACGAATATTATATTATACGATGAAGAGCTTACAAAAATAGAGAGATGCAAATTTAGACAGGCGCATTCGCGTTTCGGGCCAATCTTATTCACACTTGCGATCGCTGTCCTTGGGTGATGATACCTTGCTTAAAAAAACTGCAATGAAGAATGAAAAGTGAGAAGGGTAATAATGATTGAAAAAAAGAACGCCGTATCGCTCTGCACTTTTTGTTTGGAAGTATTCAAAAAAAAAAAAAGCAAATTCGCCTCCCACCCCTAATTCTCCTATTAAATCAATCTTAATGCATTCAAAAGTCCCTTACTCTCCCCACTTCTTTGCAACCATGCCCTCCGGTGGCGAAGTCTCGACGGGCGCCTTGCCGACTTCACTCCAGTTAGTGCTCAGCGCTGTCCCGTTGCTCTCCTGTAACTCTTCATCATCGCCCTCCTCGTATCGTCGTCGGCGCCTTTGTACAGCTTCTTGAAGAAGCCGTTGACGGGATCGCTACCGAACTCGTCCTCGTCGATATCGGCATAGTCGATTTCGTCATCGTCGTCGGCGGCGGGGCGGCACCGTCTTTCTTCTCACCGTCGGCGCCGTTTTCGCCGTCTTTCTTCTTCTTGGCTTTGGATTTAGCTTGCAGGTCATTGACGATCTTGTCCAGTTCTTCGGCCGGACTTGGCGGAAGTAGGGTAGACGGGGCCCTTGGCTAGTTCTGGAGCTGGGGCGGTGGTGGTCTTCGTGCGTCGTCGGAGACGGGTTCGGTGGCTTCGAGGGTGGCCCACTTACGTCCCTCTTCGGCTTTGGGGAGGGTGATCTCGATCTTTGTGGAGAGGATCCTGTAAGTTGCTTTGGAAGCGTTGACTTTGTGGCAGAGGGGTCCAGGTCGAAGGTGAAGTCGGATCCGGAGGGAGAGGGAACACGATTGAGACCTAGAATAGAAGGCCTCATTAGCTTGCTGCTTTGAAGAAATGAAACTACAGAAATTCAAAAGAGCTCGGAGGAGGAACGAAGAAGTGTGAAGTTATACTTACAGACTGCTCGTTGATTTCAACCGTAGCCTGATCCTTCGGAACACCCTTGACGAACAGCGAGACGACAACCTGCGCGTTCGTCTGGTACCACTCGTGGCGGATCTTGCTAGCGGGAGTCGTAACGCCCTGCGGCTGTGGCGGCGGTGGCGGCGGAGCATCGGCCCTCGCCTTTCCTTTATCCTTCGCTTACTATCCTCATCATCCGAACCAATCTCCTCGATCTTATTTCCAATAACCTCCGTCTGCAACTTCTTAACATTCTCCTCCTTCGCTTCCTTCTTAGTGGCAGCAGCGGGCTTCGGAATAGCAACGTCGGGAATCTCCTTCACCGAAACCTCCCTCGAAGGATCGTCCTCGTCGCGTTTCTCCAGCGCCATCCCAGCTTCTTCTGCCAGACGGCGATGGATTTATCACCCGGATTCTTGTCCAAGCTCCACTTGAAGCACGCCCCCGCGTCGCCGTACTCGCCGAGCATGAACAGGCCGATCGCGCGGCGCAGCTGCGCCTGGCCGATCAGCTCGCGCTTCCCGCGCTTGTGGGCGAGGTTGAGGCCGATCTCAGCGTCGCTCAGAGCTTCCTTGATCTTCGACGAGCGCTGGTACGCCGTGGAGCGCTTGATGTAGTAGTCGGCGGAAGTGGGGAGCCGTTGAGGGCCCTGGTGTACAGGTCGATGGCTTCATCGTACTTCTGGAGTTGAGGCGATCTGGGCCTGGGCTGCGAGGTTGGCGGGGTCGTTGGAATTCTTGGGCACCGTCGAGCCGAGCGTCGACTTGGCGGGCTTGTTGAACTCGATGGTGTAGCCCTTGTCCGTTTCCTTGACGCTCATGGTGGGCAGCGAGCTTCGTTAAGTGATACGATCAGTAGATAAGAAGAGATACTGCTTGTACTTCCGTCTCCTAGATGAGGGGTTTGGTTGTAGAGGGAGTTGAAACTTCAGGATGGCGATGTTGAAGATGGAAGAAAGGAAAAGTGACGTGGTGGGGGCGGTTTTTTTTTTTTTTAATAAAAGGTGGATGAATGTAGTGGTAGCTGTACTAAAGAAAAATTGGCTGCGGCTTAAATTGCCTGCCCTTTATATTGCTGGGAGTCACAAGAGGAACAAAGGAGTAACAGCTGAGGGTGAAAAAAAAAAAAAAAAAAAAAAGGAAAAATCACGCGAGGCTCACTCAAAGGAACCTTCCAGAGCATCCAGCAATCCCTCCTCCGAAATCTTGCATGGGCAGCCGAAACCGGGCATCCACAGGCCCATCTTCATTCAGCATCGCGATCTCCATTCATCTCCCCATCTCACGCCGCCAAATCGAGTCAGAGAATCCTCCTGTAACCAGTCTACAGCTACGGAGGAGGTCAAAGAATCTTGACACGTCATCTCTCGTACCGTATCACGACTAGCTATACAGCTTCAACACCCCCGACAGCCATGCATGATCATATCGGTGAGTCCCCCTACCGCCTCCTCCATTATCCATCGTAATCTACTGTATCGTCAGTCACTAACACCCATCACTACAGCGCACAACCTCCTCTCCCAACTCCCCCTCACCGTCTCCCCCTTCATCAACCTCCCCGCCGCCGTAACGCTACCGTACACCTACACCATCCCCCCTCCCACCTTCCCCCATCCTCCGCACCATACGCCATAACCTCCCCTCCGGCCAATCCTCCATGTCCCCGCAAGAACTCATCGACCGCCTCTCAGCGCTAAACGACCACTTACTCTCCGAAACAACAAAAGCGAAAGAAAAAATTGCTAAATGGGAAGAGGATATTAAGGAGAGGGAACTGGCGGAGAAGAGGAGGGTCGCGCCGGGGTATTTGGATACGGGCGTGGTTATGCTGGAGCCGAAGAGGGTTAGTAAGGGAAGGAGAAGGTGGAGTCGAGCGGGGAGCGGGGGAGGGGCCAGGTGGAGAGTATGAGCGCGGAGGATGCGATGGCGGAGACTGGAGTGCAGAAGAAGAGGGAGAGGGGACCGAGCTTGGGGAGGAACTTAATAAGGCCTTCGAGGGATGGGGCTGTGACGAGTGGCGCTATTTGGGCGCCTTTGCTGGCCGCTTATGAGCGAGGTTCACGTATCATAGGGTATTTAACGGTGTGATGAATAGAATATTGTAAGATAAAACGATGGTTATATTATAATAGAACACGATACTCAAGTGCTATCTGTGCTTTTTCTAATAAAAAAACCGTACATGGATTTTGAAATGCTGGAAATGAGAGAAATAATGAAAACTCCAAAAAAAAGAACTACGTGATATCATCCGCGTATGCACGAAAAATGGGCAGAAATGCACTGAAAACAGAGAAAAAAAATACAGTGGAAAAAAAAATAAAGAGAAAAATAAAGAAGGTATGAGTCGCCCCGGTGGAAATAACACTCCTCAAAATGCCTTTACTTCTTCTCCCTTCTTTCCCCTTCTTCCTCCTCGAAGCCTTCTTCCTCTCAGGACTCTGCGTCCTGGGACTGACAGGGTTGCTGCCTGCCGGACTGGCCCCAAAGTCCCTAAACACGGCCCTGGTAGCCCAATTACTCGCTCCCTCTCCGTTGCCCGCCTGCTGCTGCGGGAACTCCACCGTCGTACCCTCGGGTAAATTCAAATCCCCGCCGAACCTGCTAACCTGCAAAACGTCCGTTCCGCTGGGAGTATTACTCAACTCCAGCATCCCCGTCCCGCGCCTTCTCAACCCCGTAAGCCTATCCGCCATACTCAGCGTCGCCGCATCCGGCTGGCTGAGCTGTATCGCGCCATCGGTTCCTATACCTCCCAAAGCACCGCTCGGAACACCACCAGACGCGGAAGCAGCAGTCACGTCAGCATTACCCCCGGTCGGGACCAACTCGTCGTCGAAGACGCATCTTCGTCCTCAGCTTCCTCCTCCTCCTCGTTCGTTCTCTTATTAAACGTCGCAACCCTACCCAAACCACTTCTGGCAGTCTGCGGCCTCCTCCTCTCGAAATCGGCAGCGTGCGCCTGCGCGGCGGACGTGGCTACTATGCTCAGCGCCCGTATTATGGCGTCGCGCTGTCCCTCCGTCCGCGACCGGGTGGGCGTATCCGGTCCGACGCGGCGGAGTGCATGCTGATCGCGGTCTGCCTCGTGTCCGCTCTTTCCAAATTCGACGATCGGCGAATCCGGTCACGGGGGAGACGACTTCGGACGGTCGACGGGGTTTCTTCGAGCCGGCTTTCGCGCCGCCGTTTTCTTCGAGGACAGATTCGAGGGATGACATGGCGAGGGAGCGGCGGCGCTCGCCGGGAACCCCAGGGCAGGGGACATTGTACGGGAGCGGAATGTCGTCGCGATAGGCGCGGAAGCGACCGACACTAAGTAGTTACCGTCAGGACTCTTGCTCGAATTTTGTAGAGATAATAGGAAAACTTTAAGGGGTAAACTTACTTCGTGCAATGTTCGTTCTCCAATCTAAAAAAGCACCATACCCATCTCCGGAACAGTTCCGTAAGGCTAGTTATAAAACTAACAATGGCGGAGTGCTGCACGTTCTGCTGGAAGATAATGTACAGCAACCAATTGAAACGAATAATCGGATCAATGACCATGGCCGCGTAGTACACCGACGGCCGCTTGAAGCCCATTTCGGTACGGAGGAGCTTATTCGGGGCGTCCCAGTCGAGCAAACTCCAATCCATTGCGAGATCCCAGACGGTGGTGTAGCACGAGTTGAGGACGGCGAAGAAGATGAACAGCGCACGAAGGCGGTCATTCGACTTATCCATGCGCCACAGGCTCAGAGACATGTAGAACATGACGGTGCAGAGGTACTTACCGCCGTTGACGAGGTGGGGGAACCAGTTGCGGGTATCGTGATAACGGCGGAAGCACTGGAATAGACGCCATAAGCCCGGTAGAGTCCCGAAAAACCCGAGGACTCGCGAGTTGGAGGAGTTGCATTGTACGGGGTGGTCCCAGTTTTGATGATAAAGACATACGACGAGCGGAATTGTCTAAAAAGAACAAATTAGCTGAAGACCTACGACAAGGAAATTTTTTTCAGGTGAACTTACGGTTAATGTATAGGTCATGGAGCAGAACATATCACCGATCCAGAAATCCCTAAATTCTACGGGATAAAATCCAGCCCATATCACGCGCCATATCGCGTACAGAAACCATTTCCTACTCTCATAGTAGCACACTCTTATCGATTGAACATGATGAGGAACACGACTCCAGGAATATCAGCGGGAACCATACTCGGTCAATTCCTTCGCCCCAAAATCCCGAAAATGTAAAGAACATGAGGAAGCACATTATCGAAGCTAGTAGCGCAGGTATTTCCAGCAGCTGCCGCCAATCGATGTTGTGCTTTTTGTCAAATTCGAAGATGAAAACGTAATTTATCCGGGCGAGTGACCACGCCCTGCAACATAGCGAGAATAGTATCATGAAGATAATGGGGAGGCCGAAGCCCGCCCATACTTGTAACAGGTAGCTGACCTCCGACTCGTGCCACATGCCGTAATGATCTCCGCTCGATCATTAAATGCAAGATACAAAGCTTGTGCGAGGAACGGCACGCCAGAGCCGAGGTATACACCGACGCGGAACATCGCACCAGTCTGCTGGGACTTCTGGTCCTTCGTGCGGAGACGCTCGACGGCGTGCTTCCTCCGCCACGCTCCCAGTACGTAGCAAAGAGCTCCTCCACTTTCCCCATCAACGTATCCAGCTCGTCGGAGGTCGCGAACGACGCAGTGTGTACCTTCTCGTTCATGTACTTCGCGGAGATGCGCTGGTGCGCCGTCTTGTCGAACTTCTTCAAGATCTTGCGAAACCCTTCTCGGTTAAGAAGGCAGTACGACTTCAGCAGCTCGAGGCCACGGTAGTACTCCAAAATCGCAAGCTTGATCTTCCTCTTCGCCGTGCGATAGCCGACGTGTGGCTGCTGCTGTTGCGGTTTCCTGTTATAGTCACGTCTACCGGGGTCTAATCCGTGTAGTTCCTCCCTCGTCGATGTCGGCGCGGCGGCGACACCCGCTGCAGTAGCACCCAGCTTCGCGACCGTCGGCTTGGTATCGTCATCCGCCTTCTTCTTGCTCCCCAGAATGCCGGGCATATTCATATGGAAGCCGGTACCATTAGTCCAGCCAAATCCGCTGCCCTTAGCGGCTTGGGCGGCCTTTTCTTGCGCTTCCTGCTGCTTCTGCCACGTCCGGTTCGCCATCATAATCTCGATTTGCTGTTCCAGCACCATCAACCGCTCTTTCGCCTCTTGTTCCTTCAGGTTGTAGAAGTTTGTAATCTCTCCAGCTCGTCGTCCAGGAATTCAAAAAGTCCCGTTGCGCGTCTTCTGTCATCTCCAGGTATACCGTCGTGTTTCGCATCGATGGAGCCGTGTTATGTCGACCAAGGTTAAACTTCAACGCTACGTTTTGAACAACCGCTGCAGGTACGGTCGGTGGTTAGCTGTAGACGTCACCGTTGGAGGGCCGCCGCGAGGTAAGGCGTCCCCGCCTCCGGTGCTGCCTCCGACGTGTCGAGGAAGTGCGGCTCCGACTGCGATAAGCCCGGAACGTAGAGTACGCCAACCGAAGGGTCGTCATGGTGCGCGAGGTCAGCCGAATCGAACGTGTTCGCCCGCATGCGCTGCATCGACGTCCGCTCCTCCAACGGCTTCAGCGGATCCGGAAGTATCAAACTGGGCGGTCGCTGCGGCGGCGCGTGCTCGTGTCCTTCGCCGATGCTACCGTAGGCGCGGACGCTGTGCGACATTGGTTGCGTGAGAGGTGTCCGTTCCGGGTTAAGTTCGCCTTCCTCCGGCGTCGGCGCGAACCGCGGCGTCTTCCTCTCGAACGGCGATTTTGGCGTCTTCGGTGTCTTACGGTCCAGATCTGCCGTCCGCGGAGATTTACCCCTTCCCTCGCCGTCATCGTCCGTCCCCATGATGAAGGTCGTCCTCCTTCCGTAGATCTCGGTGCTGTCCCCGCAGACGGCACGCTAATAGGTGGTGTCCATTATTATCGTCGTCAGTCAGCCGTGGCGTGTATCCCACCGCATTTGGCGTCAAATAGGCACTCCCAGCTTGACCTGCCGTGCCATTCGTCCTCATGGAAGCCGGCGTCCGCCTCTCCAGTACCGGCAATGTGTGTCGACTGTGCGCTTCGGCATGTCGGAGTGCGCGTGCGACCTGTTTGAGTTTTTTCTTGCCTCCCTGTAGACCAAAAAAAAAAATATCGCAGAAATATGTTAGAAAAGAAGCGCCCATTTTCATCCCCCAAAATCTTCAAGATCTCACATCCTACCTTGTAGTTGATGTACTTCGCCCGCCACTCCGGCACCAGGTTATCCTCGAGGTACCTATCAACACCATCAATAATCAGTCCTGCTGTGTCGCGATTACACGTAGAAGGTCAATAAATGGGGGGTTTTTTTCCCTCTCCTTACTTTGCGAACTTCATGGCTCTCTCAGGTGACGCAAAAAAAAAAGTTTTCACCTCCTGTCGTGTGACGGTTTGCCTGATTGGAGGTTGCGCCGCCTCCCGTTGGCCAAAGGGGAACTTCAGACCTGAAAAAAAAAGAACCCTTATCCTGGTTCCAAAAGCGTTTCCGATAGATTCGTCGAGGAGTTTCGATACCGTGGGAATTCATGGATCACGACAGCGGTCTGTCGAGGATCGGATTAGGGGAAGAAATGAAGGATGGTGGATTGTTTTTATTTTATGAACCTTTCTAATCTCTTTTTTTTTTTTTTTTTTGTCTTTGGCGAATACCTTTTTTCATCATACCTCTTTTTTTTTTTTTTTTTTTGGCTGGGTAAAAATTCAGGACCAATAATAACTAGGCGATCTTCAACTAATTAACGGCCAATGATAAGGAGACCTTACCTGCCCAGAAAAGCACAAAATAACAAAAAAAGACCAAACTGCTTCCCGAAGAAAAAAAAAAAAAAAAAAAAAATCCCTCGGATCGATCCAGAGCTCCCCCCTGTCGCTAATTACCTGCACGTGATCTTAAAGGGGCTTGCAGCTTCGTCCGGTTCCGCGGAAGTGTCTCGTTCGTCGGAGAGGATCCGATGAGATCAGATCAGGTTCAATTGGAGTGATGGAAATGAGTTACAAAAAGGGAGTCTTGTTTTGTTTACACGATAGTGTTTTCACGTTTTTTAAACTCTATAAGTAAATTATTCAAATTTAAAAACGGTCTGTGAGGCAGTTAAGTAGTAACTGTAGCAAAAAATGATGAGGGGATTTCATTTGTCAATCTGCGTCAAAAGTCTAGGCTTGCGTCAGTCCTGTTAGCTCAAGCAAGACATAGCATTTGCAAGCGATATATGCACGTAGGGAAGAAGAGAACAGAAACTTAGCGCAATCAGAACCGAGCTAGTATCAGCATGCAGGAAAAGGAAAAAAGGAATTGGCCTATTAAAACGGCCCGTGCAGTCCACGTTTTTCTTCGCCGGCGACGAATTATTAAGGCACGGATTCTCCTTGATCGAAAACGATAGAAAACTATACCGGCCGTGGGGAATTCGGATCGACTAATTATTTCTAGAAGGCTGAGGCTCGATCCGGCGATAGAGCCCCGATAATATAAGGGATTATTTTGTTTCGGTAAAGAGTTGCGGAAGCAGTACCCGAGCTACGAGTAAACGGAACGAAGGGCTTTTTATATTTACTTTTCTTCCATGTTTTTATGAATCCCTTTATAACGCTTATCTTCCCTTCCGGGCTGCAGACTTAGCTAGTACTATGGACATAGTACCGTTATATATTGACTCTAATAATACACGAGGTTAAGTGCCGCCTATGGTTCCTTCGCGCTGTCCGTTTTCTCAACTAGCGTTGTAAAGCCCTTGGGTCAGGTAGACTTGATAAACCTTGACTGCTCGCAAATCTAACCCTGACAACCATGAATGTCAACAAACCTTCAACTGCGAATATCTCAACAACCGCTCAGCGAAACATCACGAAACTCAAATATATACTACACTCTTATATCCATGGTATATCAGATATCAAGTCGTTTCGCGAAGTTGTCAAATTATAATTTTTTTCAATCGCGAATAACCCGACAATTTTACCGTCAACCACTTAATTTCAAATATATATAAATTATTTGTTTGCTGTTGAGATACCACTGAATCACTTTCGTTGGTTTTTGTTATGTATTTGGCTGACTCGCCCAAGTTATCTGTACAAATATTTGGAATTCACTATCATTTCGATGTTCCTCCTCAGTTAATTTTTAAACCCAACCGCCCCGCCCCCCGGATCCTCTCACGCATTGAACAACCATGCTCTGACGTGTCCACAGCCAGGTGTATCCCTATATCGGTCGACGATCTTTCCATATGTTGAACAAGTAAACCCTCCAGATTTTTCTGTTTATACTTACCTGATTTGTGGACTGGTACTGGAACTAGACGGTATCTCGCGCTGGAAGAACAAACTTCAATTATAGTGACTGAGCAATCTCAGCGTCGTCTCGTAAGCTTAGTAGGAGCATCTTCCGCGAGAAGGGTGCTGAACTCAGATATCGCTCAGCACCAGAACCACTTAACGTTGTTATAAGGTTTTCATGATGATAGTCGTTGTATTTGGAACTCGGGAAAAGTTTGATGAGATGTGCGACCACCCTAACAGAGAGAACTAAAATAGTTCTGAATAGTATGATAGAGCATATAGATGTTTTTGGTGACTAGCAAATCAGGCAACTATCTATCAAGTCGTGCCACATTGTTTGGCGCTGTTTTACCTTTAGTTCTTTTCCAAATATAGTATATATGCCTGTTAACAGTTACTTAAGGTATCATATCAATACTCCTCGGGATATTTTGCATGTTACTATGGCCACGGTCGAATGATCACTTAGGAGGCATTAAGAATCATTTAATGACGTATTGTAGCAAGCTCGAGCTGGAACATTACAAATTCGGGATCTGAAGCTACCATGTAGCAATTACAACACCTTTGTATACATAGTTATACGATGACCCTTTCCTGAGCGCACTAATAGCGAAATTTCAATATGTGGAGGCGGTACGGAGATCAAATAGTTGTACCCATTCGTTTTACAATGCCACCGTTTCAGCTTATCGAGTTGTATAGTTTTGAGAAATTTGGTCGTTCAAGATGCCGATTATAGCCAGGTTTTGTCGTTTTCAGTTTCGATTGCATATAAGGCTTGCTTTCTATAATAATGGAGATACTCCGTGTGATCCCGCTGTCGCGTTCAGCTAAGGACTTGCTGCGAACGACAAATTCCTTTCAATTGAAATATGCTATAATGACGCCCCTAATTCGCTAGATATGGCAGATTGAAGAAACATATTTTTTTTTTGGTGGGGGAGGGAAAGGTGGTTTCGAATTGAGATTGAGGGGTACTCATGGTCTGTGAGGTAATTTAGATAATCTATAAATAAGCAGAGACCTTTAGCTTATTCCAGGCTATGAAGTATGGCGTCGTTCATCACTACGAGTTACGTAGGTGATCTTAGTAATCAAGCCTAGGAACGATTTGAAGCAAGATCCCAGAGTTAAGCGTAGCGAAGCTATCTTCAGCTTGGTTTCACCTTGATTCACGATTTCTTTATGTTTATATCGAGCTTCCCCTCATCGGCTGGCCCTTTAAGAAGCCAAAAAGGTCATTAAATGAACGAGCACTTTTTCGTGATAACATATTTCCAGGCTGCAATTTCTACCATCCGGTGAATGATAATGTATGTAATACATCTCTAATCCTCCTGGGAGCTTAGTCCGCATGGCTAAGACCACGTATTAAGATCTTCCGTATTGAGCGCGGTAATACTTTATATCGTGGGATGAGTGCACTTTAGCCTTCTATAGCCCTTCAAAATGGTATTTTGGGGTGGTGGGAACTGCGGAAATTCGCTATAAGTTTTTAGCGGCTCTTATCGCAGGGGTGTGAAGTCGTAAATCGGCCTTTGTAAAGAAGAATGCTCTTTGTACTCTTCTACCAGTGTAATTTTATGTTTTGACAGATGACTTGAGAAGTTGGGATCACGTCTTCGAATATAAAAATCAAAAAAAAAAAAATATCGAACGTTGCAACTTTATCTGAGCCTGTGCATTGAAAAATGAGGTTATCATAGTCCCTCTTTTAAACCTCCATCTTCGCAAACTCTGCGTCCAGCATTTCGCCTTAGAATCCCACATGCGCCTTTCTACGAAAATCTTTCTTATGGCGTGATAACCAGCACTTAGAGCAAACAGGAACCCATGCAGCGACGGGTGCGCTCGTGATGATCACGATGGAATATGAATCGTCGTCCTTCAACTTCTTTAGCTTCGTATTTCTCGCGCGATTGAGTTCCAGGTACTCCATCTAGATTGTATATTGTGTGCCCACCAGGTTTCCCTTGGGCCTAGCTAAGAAACTATAGTTAAAGATATCCTAAGGGAAGGTTTGCGATACTGATAAATTATGCAGTGAGTGCTTAGACTTGATAGAACCGAGAATATTACTCAGCATTTCCGATATTGTCCGATCCTGTGAAGACTTAGGACAAGAATCCGTAAATTTTCCATTTAGGTATGACGCATGCCGAAGATGGAGCTTCTTTTCATTTTTCGCTCGCTTTTACCCATACTTTGCCATATTTCGACGTGCGAAAACACCTTGGCTCGCCAGCAGGTATGGTATCAGATTCAAGTCGGAGCAGATTTAGGATGAATCCAGATCGCATCTTTGGACGGATATTGCGAAATATGGAACAAGCATAAGTTCAGATGAATTTAAACTGGCAGTCATGATGGATTGCTAGATACCGAACGTCTTAAACTTCTCCACCCACTATCCAGCACTTATCGCATGAGAATTACATAGGCGATTATGTGGATTATTCCCGTACTGCAAGGTTCAACTATCTGTAAGACTGGAGGCCGAAGTTGAGGTTGTCTTTTGCTATAAGTGCGGATAGAACATGATTCGTCTTGGACGCACATAGGTAATAAACGTATTAAATTCAGCAGCTTATACCAATGCCTTTCGTTCCTTACGCTTCTGTACCGACTGAGGTTAAAATTATGATTACGGTTTCATAGAAATGGTTTATTTGTGTCTTTTGTTTTGGAGAATTCCATATACCACATTTCCGAGTCCAAGTCAGGAATCTATGTTCCGGCGTAGTCGTAGTCTTATTTTCGTCCTGATCTAGTAGTGCTATATTATTAGACGTCGAACCCTGCATGTGGAGAGGTAGGATCTACAATATAGCGCAATTTCTTTGCACGTGTCCACGTGGCCGTATATGGTGGCCGTAATCGTATTCTCTAATTGTGGATCAATCTTTATTAGTTCCCTTTGGTAATTTCTCGATCTAAACCTCTTGGATAATAAGAACCATATTATGCCGATGGCTAAAGACGCATAATCTTTTAAATTGGCTCTCCGCTGGACTTTTATGCTTCCTTTAGCCGTTGGACAATTATATGACATGCGAAGAAAATTCTCTTGTTGACAAGAAAATTCTTTATTACCTTTTGAAGGATCTTGGATAATTTGAAAAGTACTCCTACTCTCTTTAAGCCATAGCTTCGGGAAATAAATGTGCTTTCGTTTCTAATTTGGCTAAATTCGTCAGTCTCCTGACCAAGAACCTCCAAATTATATTATATATATATATGAGGTATTGCCTTTAACCTGTACACTAAAAGTAACTACTTTACCTACGGTATAGGAACTTATAAGCTATATCAGGCGTATAAGGTGTGTGTTCCGACCGGTATTTCTATTTTGAAAAGAAGCGGTTAAATTTGCTGTGGACATGAGTTTAATAATCTACCACAAGGTTATAAGAAGTATTATTACTTTTGTGATTTCTACGCTCTACCAGTCAGTTTCTTTGCAGCTGTGTGGAGCTTCAATACAAAATAGTGGCGTTGTTTGCGTTTGTGAAGGTAGCCTATAGGCATGGAGAGAACGTATAATGGTGGGTATAATAGTATCCCTGAATAAGAATCTATTAGCTCACATGATTATAAAGAGTGTTAATATATTCCATTTCGTAGAGTAGATAATAGGTTTAATAATTTGTAATTACTTAATTGTGAAGTAGAAATCTACGTATTTAGTTCGCGTTTTAGCTATAGGAGACGCGTCTTATTTTTATAAGAAAGAAAAAAATTGTTATTATTAATGGTTAAAAAAGTTATTAATACCTAAAACTACCCTAGCATCTTTAACAAGGCGAGCAAACTTACGCTATAATTCTTTTCAAGGTTCTTAAAGCTTTCCTCTTTTCTCTTCTTTTTAGAGAGATATTACCTTTTATCCAGCTACTCTACTAGCGAGTAAGTTGAGAGAAGGGGAGAAGGGAGAGAGGAGAGAAAGAGAGGGGAGAGAAAGAGAGAGAGAGAGAGGTTTGCTATTGTTGCCGTTCATCCTGATAGCTTTAATTTTTTATTACGACTTGATAGCGTGAATAAGCTCGTAGCCTTATAGTGTGATAGATTCTGAGATAATCTTGAACTTGCAACTAGTGGAGCTTTGAGAAATGGAGATCATTCGGCCGTATTTAAATGTTTTTATTTCTTTAAATGCTCAAGCCTTTTTCTTTCCTCTGATATTATTATCAAGATCAGTTTAAAATTACTTTAAAAGACTTACATAATTTTTATGGCTAGTAAAGGAATATTTGTGAGTTGCATAACGGGTATGGTTAGAATTAACAGGATTGAGAGTTCTAGCACCAAATATGATTATTTATCTAGGATCTTTTGTATTGTGGATTTAAGAGTTACAAAAGCTGCGCCGTATTAATGAAGTAAACCGCTCGGGATGGAGTACATCTCGATCTTGCCTCTCTCTGGGGCTATACAGTGGCTATTGGCTGGTGTAGACTCTATAAATAATGGAAGTCTGCTATAATAACTCCGCAGGAGGTACCGCACGTGAATAATGATAAAAACTATGAGGCGCTTATGACTTCGAATGGAAGAGAGAAATGGGTCCGGACACGAAGGCATAGGCTTTAGATCCTTGTCAGAGGCTTAACAAAGCCTTGGATTTACATTTTCGAGGGGCTCGGACGTTTTCTGGCGGAGATCTAGATGGGTGGACATTTAGCTAAAAAGAGATACCATTAAGGCGGAGATTGGGAAAAGTATCAATATATATTATTATTCTGTTGGTGTATATTGGTGTGGTGGTACAGACATGTAGGGCAAATGGCCAATAACACCACGATGCATAAAGAGCTGCAACATCTCCAAATGGCTTAACTATCTAATAAAATGACAGCATGCGTATATTCTTCTATAAGGGAGCTTATTCCCACGTTTTTGTAGTTTTAGAAACCATGCTCGCAATTATATCCAAACTCACATATATTTCTATGAAATCTGAAATCTCCTCGGGTAAAACGGACATATCTATTTCAAATTAATTAGTTAAATAAACAAGTAAAACGAGAGATAGGCGATTTTGGTATGTAGAAGGTTGAAAATTCAGGCCGCATAAGAAGTCTATATACAAAATACTACTACTAGACGAACTGGCCGGGGCACGAAGAGCGCGGCACGCTCCTTATATATATGTGCTTCCGGAAACTTCAAGAGGATGCTTTATTTGACGAAATTTAAAAATGTATGAGGGGGGATAGAATAGCAATAATTATCCAGGCAAAGGCCCAATTCCCCGAGGGAATATTTCCCCTACATTCGACAATCTAGCAGTTTTCGTCGACGGCCATGGAGCTAATTCTCCCCTAAACCCTGGTCTTGTTACGGTTGGAGTGGGTAATTTGGACCTCAACAACACGTTGTGATAAGCTCACAGAGCATGCCCCACGCCCGCACTCGGTAAATGAACGTCACAGAAACTCGTTTAGCTTTGTTGAGAACGGCACTTGGATATAAGGATATGGAGGTAGAGTAGGTAGTTCCTGCACGTCCGCGAATATCGAATACTGCTGCCGCAGAATGTGTAGAAGCTAGAGCCATGCCCAGATCAGAATCGTATCAGCCTTAGAAGTGACGGTTTGGGATAATTAAGCGAGATACATGGCGCAAAAAATTGTGTAACCTGAGAAGCGCGAAATTAATACTTCGATCCGAGATGGCGCATTTTGAGGAGAAAAGAACCGTTTGAGGGGGTCACGGAGTATAGACTAAGTTGTAATGGCTAACTTCTATGGCGAGGTTTCAATTTTTTCTGTGGAAGAGGGAATGGTAGCACTATAAACTTTAGTCAGTGTTCGTATCATGGCAAAGTATAAGAGCGGTAGCTTGAACGACAACAGCACGTACTACCAAGATCCGTGTAAAATGGTTCTGTAAAACTCTTTGGACGTGCTTTGCGAAACGTTTAGAGCCCAGTGTCAAGGGTTGACGATGGCACGATCGAGGGCAGGCTGTTTGGCGTGTTTCTCAAAATACTCTGGTATTAGCTATTTTTCTGCTTGGGGTCGACGAAAGAAAATGGATCAGCAATCTGTCAACTATCGCTAGGGGGTACAGGTTGAGTCGAGAAGTGGGTACCTGCCTATGGCTCGTGGCTATCCAATTAAAAATAGGTCTTACATCCAATGTTGTCGCGGGTAGTTAGCTGCAGTAGAATTTTCCGGGGGGGGGGGGGGGTGTCTGAGCGAGACTAGGCTTTAATCTTCTCTTCCCTCCCCATTTCGAGCTAGTGAAAGAGGGACAGATAGACCTGAATAGTTTACTATGTTTCCTGTTCGCATTACTTCGTGAAGGTAAGATAGAAAAAACGAGCCCTGTTAAATCCTTCTCCGAATCTAACTCGGTGAAGACGGTAGAGAGCTACTCTTACCCTTGATTTTGGGTAACGAACGATCTTCAAGAGGGCTCCCAGCTACGAATCAGATTTGCTCTCCTTTAAGAACCGATACCTTGCCATGAGCAAAAGTCGAAACTGAGGGAGGATATGTGTTGTGACCTAGCCAGAACAACAGACTTGTATATTAAATTATGCCCTTGAAAGAAGATCAAAAGGGGAAAAGAAACTCGTGAAAACCTGCGCACCATACTGCTATAAGACATCCTAAGCGAAGTGAAGATGAAAGATACAGATGAAGCCAGGCGGTTTATAGAATCCTCCTAGCACAATTACATTTCCGAAACGCCTGAAAGAGATACTGAGGGTGCTGCAAGAGCAAAACAGACGGTGCTGGCAGGAGGTCAATGCCTATATAAAGTGTTCATATCCCAGAACTTCTCTGATAGTGAGTGATAGCTCGGTAATGTTTTTTAGTGCCCACTACCTGCTCGCTAGTAAAAATAATGGCCAAGGAGCCTTTTATACCACGTGACGTCCGTATTTAGCAGCAACAGTCCAATAAATCCTTAACCGCCTTGACGCCGATCGGCGGATAAATGCGCACGTGCTGTCACAACCACTACTCACGGCCCTATTATGGAACCCTTTCGAAGGCTTCACCATTATTTATTCCGGGCTGAAGCCTAAGTGGAAAAATAAATAAATAAAAAAGACTTCGCGCAAATCGGCGGCGCACTTTATAACGAAGTTTTCCAACTTACGAATTTTCTTTTCAAAAATATCTTCACCCATCAATTTTTCTCACAAACAACATTCAAGTTCTGCAAAAAAAAGGTAAGCAAAATCCCGTCTATACTGAACATCACGATCTTTGAGATCCTCATCATCATCTTTATGTTCGTGTGATGTTTCATGTTTCATTTGTCCTTGTTCGCTCTGTTTGCTGTTTGCTCTGTTCGTCTGTGTTGACGTACTGATTTCACCTTTTCGTACTACGCTACCCTTCCCTACGGTCCTCTGCGTAACGATACTAACCTTTCATACCATTCCATCTCATCATACAGTCTACCCCTTTACCCTCTTTCATGTAATTTGACAGCAAAGGTCAAGCCTTCAGACCTATTCGATCCCTTTAAAGAAACAAATCAATAAACCTCAAACGAAGGTGAGTGAGCGTTTTCTTCATTTCTTCTTATAAGAGCCAGTAGCCTTTTTTCAGAATGCCCAAGAGCCCAGCTATTACCAAAGCCACCTACTTCTTGATCATCCATTTTTACACTGGTCTCCTGAACTTGATCTCCACCTGTTTTACTTTTCATTCTGGCCCTTTTTCGTCTTGAATATCCATGTCAACCGTGAAGCTCCTTTTTGTCAAGTGTTCGAGAGCTTCTCTATTCAGAGAATCAATGCGGTCCATCCCTTTCTTTCTTTCTTTCTTTCTTTCTTTCTTCTTTCTGTTCCTGAGGATCTTCTCCAACTTTTCCATACTTTCTGCATTTTCTTTTTATTACCTGCCCATTGTATTTCTTGTGCTGGCTTTTTACGGGCCGTATTTTTCTTTGAGCACCGTATTTAAAGGTTTCAGGCTGTCAGGGCTTTACTGCCTGTCCCATATTTGACTTATTACAAGAATCTTCACGGCCCATTTCAGGCCTTCGAACCTTGGAGTGGTGCGAACCAAGTATTCAGGAAATCCTTGCTAAAAAAGTCCAATGGCGTTATTTCCCTTCCTCAGAACCATTCTTTCACGGAGAAATGGACAAAGATAATAAAGACAATACGTCCCCAGTCGATGGGTTAACTGAAGAGAAGGCCAAAGCGATTCTCGCTTTCACTGGTAACCACAACGCCCAACTTCAGACCCGGAGGAGCTTACCACCGCAAGCACTTCTACCGCTTCGGACGATAATGGCGAGATTGATCAGTTCAGGTAAGTAAAATCTCATTTATAACTACAGATTCCCTCTTCTCTACCATCTACCCTGAACTCTCCTCTTCTGTCTTCTTTTCCTTTTTTTTTTTTTTTTTTCCTTTTGTTCTTGGCTTCCTGCTATTAGCAAAATATTTCCTCTTCCAGACTGTGTCTCTGGTATCGTCGTACCAATATCTTTTTTTGTCTTGAATTTCGACTAACTTCGTCTTGAAATTCTTTAAAGCAGCCTGAGCAGGACGACCAGCCTGAAGCCGAAGCTTCCGAAGCGGCAGCTCCGCGAGTACTGTAAGTTTTTCCATCAAATCAATAATCTCTTTTTTGCCTTCAAGTCTAATATCCTCTTCTAGCTTTCTCGTGCCTTGAAGAGGGCTGCCAGGGCTCTTCGCAGTGCTTCCTTGCCAGCTGACTTTGCTCCTCCCTCTCCCTCTGCCCATGCTCCGACTGGAAACCGTAATGGCAATCATCCTGCGGTTGGGTCAATCGTTAGTCAAGATTATGGACTTAGTGGATCCGACGAGCTCACGGACTTCCTCGGAATGGGGAACTCTCATCCCAGCTCCAATGGATCTGACTCGACTGGCTTTAAGGCTAGGCTCCTCTGGGCGCAATCACGGGGAACGCGGTAAGTCCTCTTCTCCTTCTTTCTCTTCTTTCTCTTCTTTCTCTTCTTTCTCTTCTTTCTCTTCTTTCTTCTTCTTTCTTTCTTTCTCTTCGTCCTCTCATTAAATCTCTTTATTTTCTTCTTTCCATCTTCCATATTAATACCTTATTATCATAATAAACAGGTTACCACGGAGGTCTCTCACGATGGTGCCTTTGACATGACCACGATGCAGGAGAACCTCCCCGCTACTCCACCCGTGCATGTCCAGGTCGGTCCGCCGCCTCGTGCCAGGCGTTCTCGGGCCTTGAATTCATTGTCTTTTCTGACAATGGCTCCCGGAATTTCCCCAGGACGCCAATCCCAACGAATGTTCTAAGGGAAAGGCTATACGCGGAATCCCCAACTCCCAGGCCTCGTCGCGCCCCCGAGGCCGACAGCGAGATTTCGCCCTTGTCTCTCCTGTCCCAGAGGGTGACGGACCTCGAGGACGGGAAGGTAGAAATTGAGCTCAGTGGGTGGGATGATAGCGAGAAGGAAAACTTCCCGCCCACCCACAAGTACTACTTTCAAGTCCCTCGTCGACGCAGAAGAGGAATCCGATGCCAAGGACGACTAATTCCGACATCTCTCCTTCTCCTCTTCTTTAATCAAAGCAGAAAAACTCATGACAAGAAAATTTCCTTTCTTCCTCTATGGTTACTTGGCGTTCTTTTGTTCTCTTTTTTTTTAAAAAAAAAAAAAAAAAAAAAAAAAAATTTGGGTCTACAGCTTTTTCTACCCCTCGTTGAACAAAATAACTTCTCCTCATGGATACAGCACAACAGATTTATAAAAGACCTAATCGTTCTTATTTTTCTTTCTTCTATATGTTTCTAGCTCAGAGGTGGTTCTCAATCGGGAATCTGTGTTTGCGCAGTTTCTCCATCCAGAACCGCTGTGTACGATTTGTGGGTCTTGTACTTCAAAAGAACTATCTTGTATCGGTTGTATCATAAGATGATATTACTTCATGTCCTTTTTCTTCTTTTTTCACGTCAACGAGAATTTTTTATGGAAGACTAGTCTTGTATTTTTCTTTAACTCTTTCCCAGTATTTTTGTAGTAATAACTTCATTTGGCTCTTACTTTTTCTTCTCCTTCTTCTCTTCTTCGTCCTTTAAAGCCTCCTTTAACTTCCTTTTCTTTTCCGGATTATCTTTCTTCCCATGATCTTGTTCCTTCGTATTTCCCCCTTTACTGCATCAATCTGGCGATAAGCCTTTGCAATAATTACTGCTTTCCATTTTTCCACCTGGTAATACTTTCACCTTCACAAAAAAAAGGTATATTACTTGATAGCAGAACCTGTCAAATGCATTATTATCCGTTTTAATTTTCAATTTTTATTTTCTGATTATTTTGTATTTTTATGGCGTACATCCTCATGGCACAACTTGGTCTTGCTCTTTTTTCCCTGTGGCCATACATCTATTTTGCACATTTTGTTCATTAATTTTGATCATGGCTGTAGCTTTTAATATCATTTTCCTGTTAGCTTTTGTCCAGCTTTTTTCTTTTCTTTTTTTTTTTTTCCTTTGCTCTTTCCCATCTTCGGCTGAGGATATAATTTCATCCACCACGGCGTTGGAGCGAACTTTTTGCTTTTGGAATGTTGAATTCCCTGCTTATGCTTTAAATATACCCCCGATCGCTTGCCTTGCAAAAATCTACCTTTCCATTTCTGATTTTTTTTTTTTTTTTTTTTTTTTTTCCTGGGAATATTTGCTACATAACTTAGAATTTTACAACCACTAGATTTACTTTCTTTTCTAAAATTCATCCCATCTATCTATCAATTTACTTGGACCCCTCGGGCAGTTCAAGGGCAAGAATTCTTCCACTACTGCTCTACAGGGTTCGTTATTCGTTTCTCAACTCATTCTCTTCTCTCACCATGGCTTCACGAAAGGTTCTCTCTTTTCCAGAGAGCCTGTATCCTCTTCGGCCTCTCCTTTGCGTTTAAAGCTATACCACAGAGAGCGCTGAAGCTACAGAGGTGTCTGCTCGTGCCGATAGATTCCACCTATGATCCCTACGGTCGAGATCAAATTGCTCCCTGGTAGACATTCCAATCAGGCTACATGTCATTCACGCAACAGAATTCAGGGAACTACAACTCAAGGTATGCCACACTTTTGAAGGAGATTCATGTAGAGACACTTCTTAGTCTTTTTTATTGCTCATATCTATTTAGAAAGAAAATAAAAAACAAAAACTTTTTTGTTATAGAAATTGCGCCTGTGGCGATAACATATATATGTGTGTGTGTCTAATAAGTTATATATTTATAGGACTTTATCTGTGGCTTCTACGTGTTTGCCGTCCTCATTAGATGGCGGCGTCTTCGCCCCGAAACGTCCTTTACCGAACCCGTACCCCCGAGAGGACGTTAAAGAGTTGGCGTTCTGGTCCCTCGGTGACCAGAAGTTAAAGGAATTCGGATTATCCTTGGGCGATTTCGTATACGCGAACCGCGAGGTATTCTGTTCTTCAGTGTCCAGCTCAGGAGCCCCGGTCCGATACGAATCTATATCGGGAAACATTTCGTCGTCCTTCGGTCTCAGCGTATTGAGGGGCATTATCTTCGTCTCCAACTGCCGCGTCGCTTTGGAGCTATCAGCGGTGGAGTCCCTTTCCTCCCCGACGTCCAAATCCTCGCCATCCGATCGTATATATCCTTGGTGTCAGCTTGAAGGGTTTTGAGAACTTCCTCCGGACTCATTACTAGTTTAACGTCACTCTCGGGCCTCCGAAGCTTGGGCTTATAATCACCGAGCCCCAGCACATCCAACCAGGCGTTGTTTTCCGGTCGGTGCATATCGACACCCTGAAGAGCAGGCACACAAAAAGAAAAAAGGAAAGAAAAAAATTTAGTAAGCCCTCGTCTGCTAACAAATGCATAGGGAATCCTACCAATGCCATAGCCCAAAGTGGCACTCTCCAATCGAATTCGATCATCTCCGGAGCAGCAGCGTAGAGCCTGTTGTAAGGTTCAATGAGTATCCTATAATTTTCCTCTACGGTGGCGGCCAGTTCTTTAAGGTGCTTGCTCTCGTATAGCTGCTCATAGTGATCTAACATCCAAGTGACAGAGCCCGTGAGTATCCTATCCACCTCTTTTCCCCTTTTTGACAGCGGCTTTCTCTTTCTCCTTAATCGAAACAACGGAATGCTGCTTTGACTTCTGAACGGATTGTCTAAGGCCTTTCTGCAGCGTGTCCTTTCCGTTGTTCGGGTAGGCTACTGGGGGGGAAGGTTTTCGGGAGCCTAATCTGCTTTTAACACGATTTTATAAACCCGTCAGCACGAACGATTGGTAAAGTTTCAGTCAAACAGCAGAAGAGAAGAGGGGTTGGGGTAAAGAGAATAAATAATTTCGGATTACTGAGTTAGTTAAGTTGCAATTTTACTTACTTTTCTTCTTCAGGTTGGTGCTTGAACTTCAAGATGTCGTCCGTAACCTTCTTTATTGTAGCTTCGTAGCTACGTGCGGTCTTTCTCATCGCCGACGAAAGATTATCCACTCATCGACGTACAGCTTTCCCCTTTTCTATCTCGGGCTTCATTTCCTTCTTGATTAATCTTCTACCTGCTTTTTAAGACCCTCGTTGACACCGATAAGATTTGTGTACATCCCTCCGATCAGCATCATATCATTCGCCTTACTGATCTTATGTCCAAGCTCTATTCGGGCGTTGAGCATAGGTCGCATGGATTCGCTTATCTCTGACTTCTCCTTCGGCTTGTCCCGTAGAAGCTCAAGATAGCCTCCTGATTGGCACTGAATGGCGCTTTTCTTAACCTCCTCCATCGCCGTCGTAAGTCTGTCCAGCGACCGCTTCATCTCTTTCTTCAGGCTCTGTTCCAACGATTTATCCTGCGCCTCGAGCCACTGGCGGAGATACGCACGTGGCGGGCATATTGCTTCAAGTATTAGAGTCATCAGCGCTCCATCCGGGGTTTTCGATATCCTTCATAAACTTTTCGGCGTTTTGCCAGGTTGATTTCATCGGTATGAAGGCTTCGACTTTTGCCCTGATAAACGTTTCAACGTCGAAGAATCCGTTGCGTAGTTCGCGTCGATGACCGCCCTCTTGATTTTTCCCTGGAGATCTTTTACTTCATTTCCCCATTCCTCGATTGATTGGCCAATTTGAAGGGCCTCTTTGCTTTCTCCCTCCGCCAACACGCTGATTGGCGCCGCGAGGGAGAGCAGAAGAATCGAGGAGAACAATTTGAGATGCATTTTTTCCTTTTCTTTTTTCTGCGCCTCTTTTGCAAAATGGCGGGACTTTCTGTAGCTATGAGCGGCTGACTATATATTGGAGTTTTACCCAAACTTGAAGGGGGAGGTCTGGAGAGGATATTTTATAGGCTCGTTTGTCTGGATAAGATAACTCTCAGACGTCATTCTTCTAGCTGAGGAACGATTTCGTATCCTTTCTCGGAGCTGAGATGTTTCTTTTCTATCGATCTAGAATGTGAGCTTGTTTCCATCTGGATCGTATATTAGTCGTGCTGGCGTGTGTGCTTTTTTGTTTCACTCCGTGCTGAACTTGAGGTCATTGTTTCAGTACCGAGACAACTCATAGATCCATGAGCTGTATTATCCCCAGATCTCCATAACGTCGGCGGTATCCCGAAGAGGAGAATAATAGAAAGGTCAAAAGACTAAAGAACGTAAAAAATAAGTCATCTTGTAACCTTTCTTGGCTACCAATTAATGGTTACATGGTTGTTTCAGAGCTAAAGTTTATTGATGTCCACCTAACACAAAACTTTAAGGAAAGTAACGTCAGCTCGCGTTCTCGAATACTTCTCGACATGCCTAACAAGCGCGGTGAAAATCCGAGGAGTCGATTTCTACGTTCTTGACTCGCATACGGACTCTAAGACAGTTATAGAGTCTCAATATCTGGTTTGATGAGACTAATTGTTTTTGAATCAGGTAGATTTAAGACAGCCCACTGTATATTAACAGTCGAAGTTTGATAACTTGACGATCTCGAACCGCGAGGACAGAAACAAGCGACCAAACGAAAAAAGAAAAACGAAAAAAAAATTTTTCTTTGGCGGAAATTGAACAGACCATATCCTCATTTACGCCCCATCCTCTTCCTTTCCCCCGGAAAGCTTCTTTTCTTACCTTATACATCACCTGACGTCGGAGAAAACGATTACGACTACCTGCTATCTCAGTCGAGACTCGAAGGTTGTTCTTCTTTCGGCTTCGTTAAGAATATCTCTGAACATAGGAGAGTAACGTTCTACCTCTGTAATCGGAACAGCACAACCAGCAGCATGGTGCTCCTACGCTCATTGCTCGCAACACTACCGTTGCTGTCCATCTCGATTCCGCATTGTACGGCTCATTACATCCGAGCCATGCTCTACAAAGATCCGCACGGTAGCGTAAAGCTGGCCGACGGGTCCGTATTTCTCCCGAGAGGGGCTTATACCTTGCCGCGTTATGGGACAAGGAGGGCGCAAAAGTCGTCCTGGTAGAAAATAACTCCAATCAACCGGGCTTGAAGCCTGAAGACGTGGAGTGGGACTTTGGCTTCCACTCGTGGGGAAAGGACGCACTTGCCGACATGTTCAAGCATAAGGGGGCTTATTACGCTATGAAATTCACGGGGGTTCAGTAAGTTTCTCTGCCTAATATATAACTTTTGACACTTGGCGCCGTTGCATCATTACTTATACGGGTTCTTTTATTGGAGGGGGTTTCATCTCTTTCCCTTCTAGGTTTCAAAATTCTAAGGACGGAAATGGGTTTTGAGTGGCGGAACCTCGATGGGCTAATCCAACTCGTTCTTTGCGAAATGTTTTACATATATAGCTACGCCGATCCCGGTGCAGCAGCCGATAACCCGCCGAACGGGATCGGGCTCTCGGCTTCAATCATAGGCAGTGGAAAGAGGATACTGTGCTGCAGCTGGTGGAACGCGGTGAACCCAATCTGGACCTGCTGCAAGATAGAGGGCCGAAGAAAGATTTGCGCATGTTGGTTCTCATTCCGTTCTTTAAATCTTCCCCCTTCCCGCTCCTCCTCCTCCCCGGCTTTCTCCTTTTTGTTCAAAGTAGAGAAAAACATATAATTTTTCCTATTCTCTAGAGGGTTGCTAATTATATATATTTTTTAAAAAAAAAAAAAAAGATTATTCTTCTCAGATTTCGCTGGTGTGGCTGAAGAGCTCTCCAACGGCTACGCAGGAAGACTGGACATCGTCGAGTCATTGACACCGGCTCCATGGCTGAAGTCTAGCTTGGCTACTTATGGTCAGTGAAATATTCCTCGGCCTCTCTTCAGTTTTTTTTTTTTTTTTTTCCTTTCTACTATAAATAACTATGGAAGGAATGATGTTAACTTTGATCTACCGTTTTCAGCATGTAAATATCCAGCGCATTCCGACGCTTGGTGGTTCCTCTTCTTCGAAGGCGTCCATATAGACGAACAAATGCACTGCCTACGCGTAGAGCTTATTGGCAATTCCACATCCCCAAGAACCTGCCACCTCACAAGGCCGAGAAGATGAGGGAGATCCTGAGAGATCCTGCGGAAGTAGAAGCCGCCAAGAAGAAAAAAGAAGCACTGCGCAGGCAGGCAACGGTAGAACTTGGGCGACGAAGGGGTTCGTGTGTCATGGAAGCAGAGCGAGGAAGAAGTCCAGGAGATACCGAGGAACAGTACTTGGAAAGTAACGTCCTCCTCGAGGAGGAACAGCCGCGGCAACCGAAATATGCGCACCCAACTCGCCCAAAAGAAGTGCTAGACAGGGTCGCGTTACAAAACCTCAGTGGTAGAGAAGCTACACAAGGTCACCAACGAAAAATGGCGCAAAACCAGGTCCTGAAGAACAGGGCAAAGCTGAGGGAAGAGTTCTTGGAAGCAGACAAGCAGCGGCAGCTTTGGCTAGCGAACGAGTACGGGCTCACCTTCGAAAACATACGAGTCGCGGAGGAAGAAAACCTCCAACGCCGGCTCCGAGCAAAATTCCTAGACGAGAGAAAAGCTCTGTTTCCGGAAGGCGCGAGAGTACTTCAGTACCGGCAACGCGTATCAGAGCAACTTCGAGCGGTCTGGACAGGAGGAAGCAGATCGGATCCATGCTTTTTGGCTGAAAACCAAGCGGGAGATGGAAAATCCGGCGCTTGCAGACGATGAAGAAGGGTTCCGGGAGTTAGATCCCTAGCGGTCATTAATACTTCCCTTGGGAGCAGTCAACGATGAGAAATTGCGGGAGGTTTGGGCCGAACTTAGAAACGAGATCGTGCAGGCAGCAGCAGGACGAGAATGCTGAAAATCAGGGGAATAATATGCCTGGCGAAGTCCAGACACAACAAGTAGCAGAAGGAACAAGAGACGATGCCCAAATGGAAGAAAGTATTCTCGAAATACCGAGCGCGAAGCCGCAGGAAGCTCCGAACCAACCGCGGAAGAATCCCTCGGGCGACCACTGCAGAAAAAGACAGGTAAAATGGAAGCGGAAAGAAAACCCCGCGAAGGGCAGCAGCAGCTAGCCTCGAAAAAACCCGCAGGATAAACGTCGGCGACGGAGGCTTCGAGGATTCTCAGACCAAACTACCAAAAAAGTAAAACCCGAGAGCGCCGTAAACGCGCAAATAGAACCGCAGCACGAGCAGGCTTGCACGTGCACCCCCTGCGCCGTAAATCGCTACGAGGGCAAGCTGCGCGCCGCGGGTACGTTCCCGAAGCCGCCGGCGAGGCACGTACAGAACCTACCATCTTGCCCCTGTGAGGACTGCGTGCACCGCTACGACTTCCTCCGGCACCCGGCCTACTTCGACCCGGCCAACTACGACCCGGAAAGTGGCGCCGATCCCATAGACTTTGAGCTACTGGAACCTCACTACAGCGGCGACCAGGCGTTCAGGCAGCGGGAATTGCAGGGGGATAAGGACGCTGTTTTCAATTCAGAATGGTGGAAGAGTCTCGAGCCCGTCGATTTGTCAAACCTGAAAGACACCCAATGGGAGGGAACGGGAACCGATGCTGCAGTTTGCGAATCCGACGTTCGACAGACGAACCAGAACCGAAACTAGAACCGAAACCAGCACCAGCATCGGGGAACAAGTTACATAAGCATTAAAGCAAAATTCAAAAAAAACGAACAAGAGCAAATGATGTGCCGCTCGCTGTATTGTCAAATTATTTTGAAATTATTATTGCTTTACCGCTTACTCACTTGTCGCACTGCCAGCATAATATTTTGTGGAGCACGAGTCGCAAAAATGATATAATAGGCTGTAAAAACTATATTCTAGAGGCCTAGGGAGCCTTGTTGTGAGATAGATAATGCATCATCACTACTTCTTTCTTTTACAATATAAAAAGAAGTTATAATAAATAAACTCTGCGGGAACCAACAATTGACCGCCCATATTCCCCCTCTTCACAAGCAAAAAACACGACATAGCCTATCTTCATCTCTTAAAAAATCCTAAAAGAAATAGAACCTACCAGAACCAAAAAAAAAATTTACCCAAGAGATACAGGCGAAGTATGTACAGTACCTACGTGTCGCGCCAATGACCACTCTACAAGTATATATACCACTGCGGTAGCGCCCCTAAAAAACACAAGAACAATTAGTGCGGCATATATGTATATGCAAAGCCCCCTTAAAGCCGTAAGAATGAGGAGGAAAGCGAGGGGGCCAGAGAAATGAAGCGTGTACGTGTCGCGAATGCAATGGGTCGGATGCAGAGTACCAGTTACAAGGGAAAAAAAAAAAAGGGAAAGGAAAAGGGAGAAAAAACGAAAAAGTCGCGCGAGCTCGAGCTGCATGCATGTAAGCAGAATGCAAACAGTATTAGGGAGAAAATAACGTATTAAGCGGAGTGGGATTCCGCTGTATCCACGCAGGAGATTGGGTATATCGTTGAACAATTTCTACTTCTACATGATCTAACGTGCAGATAGTTTTTTTTTGACGATCCACCGGCGAGGTATTTGGGTATTGTATTATATTATACGGGCACATCGCGCGTGGAAAAAGAAGCAAAAAAAAAGTTTATGTGGAGTTATGATGCATAGTATTTTAAGTAGTAGCAGTAGTACTAGTATAATAATAAGTATATACTAAAAGAATGATATATAGCTATGTATATATATATATATATATCACAAATCAAAAAAAGATAGACCAAAAATATATAAAAAAATGACACGCTAATACAGGCAAGTACAAACGCCGGTTTCCAGTTTAGAAAGGATTTAGCAGCCTTAACATAACAGTGAACTTTTTTTTTTGTGGGGATTTCATATTTTTTCAATGTCAAATTTTTTGTAGTGAAAGATGGAGCGATTGGTTAGTTTAAAAGTATTGGTCAGGTAGATGGTCAGCATGTTTTAAATGAAAAAGGAGTATAACAAAAAAGGCCCAGATATGAAAGCAGCAAGGAAATGAAGAAAAACCAAACGAGCGAATCAAGGAAAAGAAGCTAAGAATGCAGAGAAAAACAGAAAAAGAACCTCATCGACATTCCCATGAAGTTGGTTTCTCGATGGCACAGCAGAAAA
Organism: Pezizomycotina sp. ARF18; assembly: GCA_002224055.1. Classification (NCBI taxonomy): domain Eukaryota; kingdom Fungi; phylum Ascomycota; species Pezizomycotina sp. ARF18. The sequence continues at coordinate 71,641 of AZLU01000193.1, forward strand.
GCAAAATTGAACTCATGAAAAACGAAGTGAATAAGAGAAGCAAGACTATGGAATGCGATTGAAAACACAACAAAAACTATGCTAGTGAAATGCTTCAAAAAGAAAAAGGTACACAAAGGAAATCAGTAAGCGTTGGTATCTTACAAGTTCTAAAGCGAAGTTGTGACGTTTGATGATAGATAAAGCCATCGGCGCGGTGAAGAAAGTTAGTTTTTTTAAGGAAACAAGACATTACCAGTATATATAATATATATCATACTTACTACAAATTGAGGAAAGAATATAGGTTGTGACATGCATGCTGAACACCTTCTCCTGGATGGAAAAAACAGAAAAGACCAAAAAGGAACAAGACAAAACGATCCATAGTATCTGGATTTGAGAAAACAAAAAAGGTAAAACGATGCATTAAAGTAAACCTTCGTAACAAACGCTTTTTTTTGGTTGCTTATTTTTTTTTGTGGATATCTACCACTGGTCCTCCCTCTCCTCAAGTACTTCTTGGCCAGATCATCCTCCCTGGCGGAGAGCTCCATCCAGTGGTGGCTGACGCAAAGCGAGCTGGGTCGCACTTCTCCGGGTCGACACCCTTGGCAGACATGACGTCTGTCCTGAAGATGTTCTGGTCTTGCTCAGCGGGCTCGTGACGAGCGGAGCAAGCTGGGGTTGGTGAGGTAGAAAATAGCCAGTTCCCGCTGGGCGGTGGGTCCCTTCCTTGGCGGTGATGAGCCACATCTAGCGGCGTCCTTCATCGTGTACCTCGCGATCCACTCCTGCGGCGGGTGCTGGTTCCGGAAACGGGGGTGACGCCTTGAGGTTCATCTTGTCCGGGTTCTGTCTCCCGCAGTAGCGGCGGCAGCGGCAGCGGACTCGGCGCCGCGCCTCTTGGTGTGGTAGCCCACGATCTCGTCGGCGACTTCGACCATCGTCTTGCAGACCTCGACCTTGAGGGTCAAGGCGGCGTAGGCCATATCCCAGAAGGCCTTGCCCATGTCGGTCATGTCCAGCGTGGGAGTCGACAAAGGCGGCGACGAACTGGAGATCCCTGAAGAGGGTTCGCGGGCGGATGTCCGCCTGGCGGAAAAGCTGCTGCCAGACCTCGACGATCATGTCGGTGCTCGGGACGGCGTTCATGACGGGGGAGCGAGCTCCGGTTGGGGTCATGAATGGAGATGCACTGACGCCAGCATGGCGGCGCTCATCAACGCTGGCGAGAGACTCATCAGGTTAGTAGGCTGGGTCATGAGACTCGTCATGCGAGTAGTGATCTCGCCAAGGGCATCGTTAGATGCGGTAAGGGAAGAAAGGGCTCCGCGGCGGACGAGGGTCTTGCCGGTAGCAGAAGACAGAGAAGCCACGATGAGGACTTCGAGGTCGTAAAGGGCGCGAAGCTTCGCATGAGTTGGGTGGGTCGAGAACTTCAGGAGCAGACGCCTGAAGGCAACGCCGTAAGGGAAAGGCAATACACCACCCTTCTGATGGCAGCAGCCGCAGCAACGGCGGCAGTGTGGGAGGACCTGGCGGTGGCGTCGCTAGAAGAAGAGTTCTCTTCCCCGGAGTGTGGCTCGTGGCCAACGTTCTCGAAAGTGGCGCGATAGGCGCCGCAAGTTCTCCCTTCTCGCCCTTCCCGAGGGCTCGAAAATTCCGGACTTCTTGAGGTTCTTCGCGCTCTTCTTGCGCGAGATCTTCTTGACGGATCCAGCGCCAAGCTTCGCAGCCGAGGCGTTCTTCTCGGCCAAGCTCTTCCTGGTGGCTGCCTCCTGGTCCTCTTTCCTTTGCAGGCACTCATCGCGAGGCCACCGGAGAAACCAAGCGTCGGTTTCACTACCCTGGCTCCAGACGTCCATGCCGATATCACTGAGCAAGAGACCGGTGAGGGTCTGCTTGAGCTGAGTGAGGAAGTTCTTCTTTTCCAGGCTCTCATGCTCAGGAGAAGCCTTGGCGGTAGTCAAAGCGTTCGAAGGTTGCTGAGTCTTGGGTCGGGAGGTAGCAGAAGAGCTGGTAGAAGAGGTCGCAAACGGAGACCAGAAGGCGGAGCTGGGTGGAGAGTCAAGGACATCGACGGACTCTGTCGCCGAGGAAGTCTTGCCTGTCCATCATGGACTCGCCACCGCTTCACGGCCGCCACGGGTCGGTTAGTGAGGCATCGCTCGTGGTGCTGATGATGCTCTGCGAGCGATTCCTACCAAGAGAGAAGAGATCGCCAGCGCTGGTCTTGCTCTTCAAGCCAGCATCGTTCCTGCGGCTAGTGCTCTCGGTCTCGTAGCCGTCATCGAGGGCCATGCTCAACGCACCGACACCAGCAAGGTGGAAGTCTCCCTTGCGGCGGACGCTAGCGAGTTCTCTTTCATCCCTGGCAAACAGTTCACTAGACCAGAGGACCGGACCGGTAAAGGATCTTGTCACCGACAAGCTTGTTCACACATTTATCAACTTCGCAGCAGAAGCGGTGGATACGCTCCTCACCCTGGCAGAAGTCTGAATATCGTACCGCTTCAGCCACGCAGTAGTGATCTCTGCCTGGTCGTCAACCAACTTATTGGGGCCACCAGTGTTCGTTCGAAGCCGCAAGGGTATCGATGAGGCTGTCGCTCTTCAAGAGGGAGAAGCTGCTGCTAGACATGCGGCCGCGGGACTTGCTGCTGCCGCCAGGCTGCCGGAAGGCTTAACGGGGATACCCATCTTCTTGAGCGCCAGAGAGACGTTCCTGGCGTCGTCGTAGGCAGCGGAGTTCCTGACGTCGGTGACGGTACCACATTCACCCTAAGGTTCTTGATTTCGGAGAAGGTCCTCGTTGGCGGCATCGTACCTCTCCTGAGCGGCGTCAACCAGGCGAACCAAGCATCGAGATGCTCCGATGGCACGGCGGACTTTCGATGGAGTCCCGGAAGCCCCTGGACGAAGATGTGAAGGAGTGCGGCGTACCCGTCCTCATGAGCGATGGCGAGAGCCTTTGAAGTTGCATGTGCTCTGTGGAAAAGCTGACCGTCAACAAGTCGCCACGGAGGGTGCATTGAGAAGAGGCGGCAGAAAGCATGGTAAGAGAACTGGGGTGATCCACATCAGAAATCTTAGCCAGCGCACTTCCTTGGTGAGATCAAGCGTTGCCTCTCGTGGCTGGGGGATCGCTCGAAAAGGGCGGTCAGTCCACTCTGGCCGTGGAACTGGCTCTGCTCCGAAGGAAGAACAGATAGCGATGATGCTACCGGGAGGCGGGCTTCCTCGCGGCCGCAGAGGTGCGGTTGCTGAACTTCTTGGATCGATTTCGTTCTCGCAATCAACTCCTCGGGACTTCGTAGTCTTCTACCAACTTCATAACCGCTTCCTTCAACTGATTTGTAATCGCGGTCGAGGCCAGAACCTTCTCCGACGGCTTCATCCTCGCTGTCGCTGTCGTGACCACCATCCTCGTCGTCGTCATCGTCGTCATCCCAGTCCGGCGCATCCGGGTGGAAAGTTCATTGCCATCGGGGGAAACAAAGAGCACAGCCCACTTCTCGGCACAGGGTGAACACGAGAGGTAGTAGCCTCGAACCAACAGCTCGAACCATATCAGACACGGCAGTCTTGACTTCGTAGAAGAAGTTCTCCATCTGGAGATCCTGCTCCGAGGCCATCGACTGAATAGAATGAATGGAGCTCCAGATGGCTTCAACGACGGAGCCATCATGGTAAAGGAGTCGGAGACTGCAATGGTTGGAGAACCAAACATCCCTCCTCCATCCTCGTATTACCCTGAGTCTGAAACCAGCAGCGGTGCGGACGGCCCAGACATGGCACTCTCACTCATACTGACGAGCTACCGTGGGCTAATAACCGAGGCAGCGCTGGTCTCGAGATACTGGTGGCCTCGAAAGCAATACCTGGAAGATACCGACCTTGGGTAACGCTTGTTCAGGATATCTCGCTCGGCGGTGTTTCATTTGCGTGCTCTGGGGAACAGGGCGTTGTACATGGTAACGATATCGGCAAGCGGAAACGAACGATAAAGGGTTGGACTTCGGCGGTCTCGCGAGGGGCGGTGACGGACTTGGCGGGCATGAGGACGGGGTCGTCGAGTCCTTGGGCCTAGCACAGCGGAACCTAGCCATAATGTTCTCGATAGCTGTCGAACGGCCGGCTCCATGGGAGCACTCCTCTTCCTATCACGGCGTTAGTTTTTTTTCCTCCGGATTGAAATGTCAGCATTTTAAGTCATATATCGCTTACCATTCCGCATAAGAAATGTTGAAAACAGCTGTGTACATCCTCTGAAAATCGTGCGGAAGATTTTTTGGCGAGCGTATTCGGTGATGTGATGGCCAACCATCATGCCATGGTACTATCGAATGAATTAGCCTCGAATATTGTAGTTAGGATGTCCCATGCATAAAAACGTACTCGGGGTATTGATCGCCATGTAAAGGAATTTCCCAAAGAACCAGTTGGCAACGATAAATCCACAGCATATTTCTTCTTGCCGGTCCTCAATCTTGTCCAGAATGGCATTCCCCAGTTCCAGGATTTCCTTCCGGGATACCACCAGCGCTAGGTTCGTCATCGAGAACCTCAAAAAGCTTCCGGACCGCTCTCGAGTAAAACTCCTCAGACATGTGGTCGTGCTTCTTCAAGTCGGGCTGGCCCTTACGGGGCTGGCTGCTCCTCATTGCGCTCTAACAAGAAAGCGCCTTCTTGGAGGAAGCTCATGAGACAATCTCGAGGTTTCCACGCGCGGGCCATTCCCGCATCGCAGCCCAAGCATCCATGACAGCCAGGAGGAACTTCTCGCCCTTCTGTTATTTTAGTAGTTTGGCAACAGCGGTACCCAACGTCCACTCTCCGCATCCTCGGCGGACCCGGCCCAGTAGAGTTAGCAAAGACGGTGTGAACTAATGTGTAAATAGGATCATGGCGCTGGAAGCTGAGGAGCTTCTCCACAGCACTCAGTGCCGGAAGGGCGGGAGCCGCAGGGGTGGCTCCTTTCCGTCCAGCGGCCAACACAGAGGTAGAAGAGGAATCCGGAGCCACAGCGGGAGTGTGGTGCCTTGCCAGGTTATCCAGTTCCAAGGGGTTAGTTTAGCCAGCCTGTCAGCCAAAAACTTGGGGTTCGAGCGGATCATAGCGACAAATTGAAGGATATATCCCGGCCTTAGCCGGGACCTCGTGAAGAAAAGTGACCAGCATCCTCGGTCGCTCAGAATCAGGATCTCCAGTAACGGTTTTTGTGATATCCAGCTCCGGTTGCAACAGGGCAAGCCTTTCGCAAGAGTCCATAAGGTCGTGCACGGCGTTGTATAGGACAGCGAAATCTCTCTTCTGGTCATTTTTGAAAAAGTCGACCATGTGCGACCTGGCCAGTTCCGCTGAGCGGTTCAGGCGAGCCGATATTGCGCTGTTTACAGCTGCCGGTGTAGCCGTACCCGGCATTGTTGTGTTTGAGGGACTGGTATATTGTAGTCTTACCAGGTGGGCAAGCTCTCCTAGCGAGGTCGAGTTCCCGCCGAAGGCTATCGATGGGGAGGGGGATAACATATGTGGCTTCACTTATTAATGGCGCTGTAGCCTTTGATACAGTGCTCACTGGTGTTATTTGTGTAGAGTGTTGTTGCATTTGTTGTTGCTGTTGTAGCTGTTGTTGTATCGACCTCTGGATCTTTGCCGACTTCTTCTCCTATGACTCTCCCTCTCCCTCGGTCGTTCTTGTACCACCGTCATATCCGAAGACTTCTGTGAAATATCGGATTGCGTGCGGTGGTGAGGTTGTTGTGATTGTTGTTGATGGTGTGAAGTATTTGTGTTGGTGATGTAAGAGGAGGAAAGGGTAGAAGAAGTAGAAGGTGGAGGAGGAGTAGGAGTAGGGGAGGAAGCAGAATTATGCGACGAAAGGTCACGAGCGGAAGTGGATATAGATGTAGAAGAAAAGGTCGCCGCAAGGGGGTGAGGGTGAGTGATTACGAGATGAAGGCGAGAAACTGCAGAAGACGACGGTGCTGTTGATTTTGAATAAAAAAAAGAGATTCAGTCAGAAAAGCAACTTCCCCTCACGGTGATATTCCCGGAAGCACACGCGAACAAGTCATCCAGGCTAGACCATGAATTTCCGTAATCTCGGACAACAAGGCGACAAGGAATAAAGACACACTATGCGATAAAAAAAAAAGGGCTGTGGTTTCTATACGAGAAAGGGGGAAGAAAAGAGAAAAGGAAGAAAAAAGCTCAGATGTTTTTTTTTTTTTTTGCTTATTATCCACTGAGCTGTTAAAGGAGGCAAAAAAGAAACCAAGTATTTCGAGTACGACAAGTAATATGAAATGTAATGAATGAAGTATAGTCTGAGAATTACCTACGAGGTATAGAGGGAGGGAAAATGCTGAGGATGAGGAA
>AZLU01000194.1:0-77327 GCA_002224055.1 Pezizomycotina sp. ARF18
CACAAATCCCTTCTCTGCCGACCGAGGTCCTTCAACTCAGCCTAAAGATGCTAATCTGAATGGCCGAAGGCTTCCAGTCTAAGCTGCACAAAATAGAAAGGTTCCGAAAAAATCAAAATAGGAAGGAAACTTATAGCCAAGAGCTTCTTGCTTTACATAGATAGACCTACTATCAAAGCTCGCCACGTTGTTATGTGTTCCCGAGTCAGAGGAATATATATCGCTAGTGTCCCAGTTTCAATCGACCCGCTGCATAGCGACTAGCCAGGTACTTGATAAAACGTCTACACAGTTCTTTCGGACAAACCTCTTTTTCGATCCCTAAGGCATCACATTTACGTCGTTAAAGTGTGCAGTAGTCAACCATTTACCGTACTAGAGGAAGTCAAAACAACCGATATTATTCCGGTAGCTATTCGTCCCATAAAGCCGACGGCACTGCCCATATCGAAGGTGATACCGTGAAAGAAAAGTGTAATATTGGCGGAAATAAGAACTATTTCATAGCGATGCAGTAAGCTATTCATTTTCTATATACTCTTTGTTACGCAGATAGTTCGATAGTTTTTAAGAATATACAATACCGTAAACTCCCAAAGACCGTGCTAACCAGCCTTAAAAATACGAGGTCTTCTTTCCGAGATTATTCGCCGACAACCTTCGTAAGATAATTAGTTACCTGCGTAATTAAAGAAGAGGTTAGAAAACATTCCTAGATGATATACACCTGCAAGAGAAGAAACTAATATTATTCATAACATCTATATAGTAAGTGTAAAAAGATATATTCGTACTATATCGAGAGAGGTAAAAGGATAATCTAGTTACGTTAAGATAAGATTTTACATAGTATTTTTCTTTTTCTAAGCCCTAGATATTTCATCGCTGTTGAGCTATCACTCTTTAAGATTCTAATATTAAAAACTCCGTGAATCAAGCTTTTTCCATACGAGTCTCTCACGGTTGCTGTCTACGATTCCATCTTTTTTTTTTTTTTTTTTTTTTTTTTCGCTTCAAATCTATGCCAAGCTTTACTGTTCGTCTCTCATTTTTCCTCGTATTGAATGTATCCCGAACGACTTTCAGCAGTTCCTAGCATCGTTCGAGTCTGGTCAGCTTATTTTTATCCCGGAAGCCCGCTCAATTCGATGACGCTAAGCGAGACTGAACATTCGCCACAACGCTGTGCCAAATGTACTCGCAACATATTGGGAGAGATGTTGATAGATCCGCTCGTGACTTCTTTCTCAAAGAGTTCTTATTCAGCAGCTTTTAATTGGCAATATCTTCCAAGAAGTGTAATAGAAGTACCGGCGATCTCTATAGAACCTATCGGGAGTTTCTTAGAAGAGATATTCTTACAAGGTTATTTCTAATCCCGGGAGAGTAGCCTATTACAACATCGTCTCTCAATAACTAAGGCCCATCTACATATAGTTATTCGTCGGGAAATATAACAGTTCTTCACAGGCAAGTTATTAGCGTTTAACATTATAAAATCTAGGAACTTAATCTTAAAGCCTTCTCCTAATATACCGTAAGTTATAAGAGCTTCAAAATTAACATCTTATACTTAGGTTTAATAACTCCGCCGTCTGGGTAATAGATTTAACGCTCTAAGGCGATATAAACTTTTTATAATAAAATGGACTAAATGTAAAAAGAGATATTTCTAGATCTTTGCGTTAGCCGTTATCGGATATATATATCTGGAGGTGGATACTGAAGCGCTGACGGATTCGATAAGCGTATTAGAAAGTAATCAAACGTATTAATTAGCCGATACATTTACGCTTTTTTGTAGCCTGAATTGTTGTGAAGGTAAAGAAAGCATTTAGTTGATATTTAAAATATATCAAGCTATACTATCGCCGTTTAACGATAATCCTCGCTCTACCCAAGCTTAAGATAACTAATAGTTTCCGAAAGGCTTTAGGAAGTTAGAGCTAGTAATATAGTACTTTAATCTATAACGCTACCTATAGTATTTCTTTCTACCCGTTGTCGATTAGTATTATATAGCAGACTAATAAGATCTTAATAATATTTTCAAAATTACTAGAAATAAAAAGTTTAAATAGACTTTAATAATTAGAAGAATCTTCCAACATTAGAATATAAAGTAGAACCGACCACGAAGACCTTATTATGATAATCAGAGAAATCTCATAGCCTAAATTAGGATATCAGAACCCTTAACTACACAATATAGGGAAGGTGCAGAAGGCTTACCTGAAATTGCCCAAAGATAGTATAATACATACCCGATAATACTCTTATAAGCATGACGAACAGACTCAGTTAATAAGCAATAAGTAAACTTAATCTCGATCGCCTACACTACACTTATTAAATAAGTAAAGCTTTACACTCGTTATAGCTTTTACAAAATAGTACTTCGCTCGTCCTTATTAATTTATATCCTCTTCCTAAGTTTTCAATATCTCACCGCGGCCAGTAATTATGCTCTAACCGCGACGTATATATGAAAAACACGGATAAATGTTAAACCCCTAGAGGATATTATTATCCGAAATATGAAGAGGGTCTAAAGTGCCGCCAGAGCTATGGTTCCGGCGGGATATCCTTTTATAGAAGAAACCGTTGAACCGTAGCGAGGGTTGGGCGAGTAGCTTATGCTGAGATGCCGCCCCGGGAATTATTTAGGAATGTAGGTAACGCTCGGGAAAGATTGGTAGACTCTGCTCGGGGAACTAGATTAGAATAAAAACGGCTTTCAAAATGCGATAAAGAACCGTATTCTACGTTTCTTAACTTGATGGATACCCCTTCCAATAACGAAACGATATGCGTATTTCATTCGGTCCTATAAATTATAGGAGTATTCGTATAAGTCAATATCACATGGACAGAGGTATTTAAAAGTTTCGCGCCAGAGAAAAATACGTTAGCGCTCTACGTTATACTCAGGTGGTTCAAATTTAGGCGGCCGACAAATCCAAGCCGAAACCTCAATCCAGCCCGACTTGGCTACTCTGAAGATCCTGCGACTCACCAATTCTACGATACACGAATATGCCAGCGAAATCCTTTTCCGCACCATCGTGCTCCGCCGTCACTGGAAAACACACTCTTAAGGGTGCAGAATCTCCTCCATTCTCTGCGAAACATCCTACGCAACGTGAGAATCTCTTTATAACATTGGATTGCACGGTCTCTGAGGAATATTTGGTGACGCAGACGGTCATTGATCGAACGAGTGCGCAAAGCTGGGCAAATCAGCTTTGCTTCTCTTCGCATTTCTTTAAGGCGTGCGGGGGACGCCGCGGCTGTTAAGCAACCTCTTCGTGGGCGAAGTAAACCACAGGAAGAGTCTGATCTCGACATTCGCCAGAAGAGCCTTACTGCACGTTCTTCAATATAATTGGGACTATATTCTTGGTTTCTCCTTCTCAAGGTGGATTGCATTGAAGTTTGGGTGAGATATCTTGACGTTCGAAACTGCTTTGGAGGAATAACGTCTTGTAGACGTACTTTCCTCTTTCTGCTATGTGATTATTGAGAACAAATTCGTGCATTACGTTTAATGAGTATTCAGGATATGTTGCTAGAAATATAATATATAAAGTAGCGAGGTAAGGGCTTGATTGGAACCCAAACAAATACCAAGTTCTAGTCTCTTATTGTTTTCAATTCTTATATTGTATGAACTCCCGTAATGACTCCCTTCTTTAGTGTAACGTCTGAGTTCATTCACACGGAGTTTTCTATCGGTGTTGTATTTCTTCGTTGTGGCATATTAATTCTAGACACGCGTGAACTTGATTATGAGGGCCGGAGATTCCCAGCTTCTTATACGGGAACAATGTTTATGGGAAGAATACACCCAATTACGATAATCTATAGAATACTATAAAGAGAAAAGACGGGAAAGGAAAGAGAAAAGAACGCCACAGGCTATAAACCAACAAGTACTAAGTTATAGCTGAAAAACGAAACAAAATTGAATCAGAAGTAATAAATATATGGATGAAAGTCTATTCATACTCGTAATATTAAAGTTTAAATATAGGTTCAGTAAAAATTAAAAGCGTGTGATAGGGTACGAAGGCTGCTATTGTTCGTCATTGACCCTTTTCTTCAGCGAGCTGTAGAACGACCAATTGATATCGGTATTCTTCTACTATAAGAGACTCCGTGTATGTAGTGGAGCATCTATTTGAAGAAAGTCGGGCCTTGACCGGGCTCTCTGGTGTACATTGCTGGTTTGCGTTGCGCCGTGGGGAAACTGCCAGAGTCAATGGAGAATGCACGGGGCCGGTTGCCGGGACGTGCCGAAGGGGGAGGCCGCCGCATCTGCGGCCAGTTTGTGTTTGGCCTATGATTCTGATGGGAACTATACACAAGCTTAGTATTAGCTGGTCGATGAGGAACAAAAAGAGACTCTTTCTTCTTTCTATCCATCCAAGTCTTGCTCGCGAAACCAAAACTACTAATAAAAGTGATGGGGGTACTTACTGTCTGCATGCATATAAGGCAACTTCGCATTGATGATCCAGGCAGGCTAGGCCCCGTGAATTGCCTCCGGAATTTGCTGTCCGATATAATCTCTCCGGCGCGGTGGGCCTGCTGCGAGGATTCATATTACGGAACATTGGGGCATCCGCCGCGGAAAAGCCAGATAGGCTTCCGGCCGGAGGCATTTCAGCCATGTGCGCAGGGATCTTGCGGTGCGTGGTCTTGCCCCGTCGGCGCAACATGCGATTAGCCGGGTGTTTGCGCAGCGCGCTCCAGATCAAGAGCGGGCGTATGAACATTGACGCCGCCGGGCTGGCCGGCGGCTGGCACGGCCCCGGTACACACTGGTACGCCTGGTACAGCACCTGGTACAGCAGCGCCTTGTGGAGGGGGTGAGGAACAGGCAGCGCTGACACCGACGGTAACGTGCAGGTGGCGATGTAAGCAGAGGCAACGAACTTCATGGTTTTTGGTAAATTGTGGACTAAAACCTGCTGAAATTATTTTGTAGTTGATTTGGCATGATGTTTGCCTATCTGTGATCTCCAAGGTATTTAGGCGTGAATGAATGCTTTTGAGTGAATTTGCTGACTGCAGTTTAGGAAACGACGGTTTTACTCAGAGAATGTTAATTTAATGAGTGAGCAATTTTTAAAGATTGTTTGGTGTATTGAACGATTGTTGAAAGAGAGTATAGATTTTTTGAAGCGAAGATGATTGATGTCTGTATGGAGGAAGAAAACTGTTCATGTTGAGGCAGGAACGGGCCATTATATTCGAAAGTTGATGTGTACATTACTACGTCCTCGCTTGCTTGTCCCTTAGCAAGAACTTGTTGTGACTGATGATGATGGCATATCTTCGGGCATATGTTCGTCCGCCCCCGTCTACCGCATCGTCGAGGAGGTTTCTGAAAAATGTTCTGAACGAGAATCGACATCACGATTCAGGACGTTTCAAATACGATGTATGAATGATGAACTTTCCGATCACTCTAGTCCTACAATGTAAATATGAAGACTTTGAGCTTTCGAGTTGCAAGGTTCCTAAGTTCTCATACATGCATGCGATGGTTCATCCTGATACCCTCGAACCCGAGGTCGGCACAGCGTTCCGATGTATAGATGCCAGGTTACTTTATTTCGCTTTTATTGGATAAGTCATGGCCTGAGACCAGAAAAGCGTTCATACCAGTAAATGATGCTTTCGTGATAAGGCTTTGTTTTTTTTTTCTTGTTTCAGTTTTGTGGCAGCAGTGATGTTAACTTTTCTAGGTGTCGTACCGTATTTCGCTTTGACTAACCGCATTACACAGCGTTACCTCAAGTTGTGTGTAATAAGGCAGTATTACTGATAAGTGTCGTCGTATTAAAACACGAAATTTGCATTTCACGCGAAGGCTAGATTTTCATGCTATTAGAGTGACTTCAAGACAGGAGACGATCTCCACGACCTCCTGCAATCATATCGGCGATATTGGTGTAAATCTTAACGTCGCTTAGGCTCCTCCACACATATTACGAGTTCTTGTGGCACCACATTCCTATTCATATACCTACTACGCGTATACGGACATTTTGTTATAGAAATCGTGGGACCTCGGCCCAGGTGTGCCGTCTCTAGTTATATGACCGTATCCCGGACGTCATTTAGTCATAAAGCGCCGACCTCCGCTCTTAAGGACAGAACCCAGACCCTTTTAGAAGCCCGGACTATGCAGGAATTCTCGCCCTTCCCATCTCGTAACCCGTTGCTTAGACGCGCCGCTTGCTTAACATCTTACAGATTCTGGATAATTTGGTTTTTGGAAAGGAGATACATGGTTCATCTCAAATTTGTATTAGATAACCGAGAAGAACCATACAATGGGAGAATGCATAACTGATTATTAACTAAAATAAGTTTCTTGCATCTCTTGACCTCAAATATCTTATACCCACCGGTTCTGATCACTGCAGGATTATAAATCAAATTCTCTCGGAATTCTAACATGATCCTAAACATTTCTCAGATCTCTCAATCCACACTTTGACTCTGTTCAGTGTTTTTTGAGAGGGAATCAAGTGGTTGATGTCTCTCTCGTGACTTTCACGCCGTTAAATAACACAATGTAGCTCTTCATTCTTCATATATCAATACTAAAAGAACAAACTTAGATACCCACAAATGGGCGCGGAAGCTCAAGAACAGTCCATAAACGGTAATATTTTGGTGAAAGAAGATTCTAGGTGTTCTAAATGCTTTCTTGCGAACGAGGCAGTGAACTTGGATAGACAGGAACCCGCCTATATAAGATATGAAAATTATAAATAACTGTTCGAGTACGAGAGTCAAAACTGATTCTTAACTTTTCGACTATTTACTCGACTGAGGGACGTAAACACTCCGTCGTAACTAGGGCTTTTATATCACTTATCTCGGCGTGCTTCATCAACCTATTGCCCAACATTTCATCTCGTCGTAGTCTTCTGTTCTTGTAGAATAGCAGTTTTAACAGCTTTAGTGCTTCTCCTCCGGCCCTCTCCTGTCCAAGTGCATAAGGTCGACTTCTTACTCGAAGAGACACGTACGTCAAAATGAGACCTCTAGGTGCTGCGAATGCTCAAAAAGGTGAGTAGAACTTCTCCGTTTATACGAAGTTTTGATGGCAGCAGCCGAGACTAACGCAGATGGAATCCGGAAGCCTGAACCTGATTCGTAAGCGGAAGTTTTCTTTCAAACTCGCTTCGAGGACAGGCTCCTAAGAGCGATACAGTCAGTGGACAAAAGTCTTGGGACACTTACTAATTTGGAAGCGAATTCCCCACCTTATACCGGACGCGTCTCATCCCAATATATCATAACAATAATAACCTTATAAAATACCGGGTAAACGCTTAGATATTAGCTAACGAGTAGATTTATTTATTATACGCTAGAGGATACTCCTATCGCCAAATTTAAGGAATACTCGGTTACTTAAGTAATATATATTAGCGCGTCGTTTCCCGCTATATATATACTGGCTATTTAACGTCCTCTCTATAAGCGGTAGATCTTAACTACTTACTAAACACGACCTATGCCGTATTATATAATATACGGACGATTATCTATTTAATACGTTAGTTAAAATAGCGCGCCGTACTTATTTTAAGATCTCTTCGCGTACTATTAACTAAATATTATAAAGGTATAGTATTAACGTATAGATATCTATTAAAAAGTTATAGCTAAATATAGAGAAGGAGACGTCCGGCTTATCCTATACTTATAGTATAAGGACGATAATATAATAGATACTAGGAATATTATATAGAGCGACGAGGCAGCTATATATAGCTATTAAACTCGGGAAATTATACGTCGACGCGTTACAACGATATAATAAAAAATACTTATGCCGGCATTTAAAACGCTAAAAACGTCGATTATAATATAGATATACATTACGTATAGCCGAAAGAGCCTATCGTACGCTATAGATAGCGTACGCCTAAAAAACGTACAAGTAAGAGCGATCGGCTCGGTTTTAATATATAATAGTATATCGACGAGGTATTAGACCTGAATTTCTTCTATTTTACGACGATCTAGGCGTAGACAATATAAAGATACTATTTATAGACGATAATATATTAATTTACCGCGAGAAGTATACATAAGAGTAGTTTAATAATAATAAGATTTTAAAGTTAGATTAAGTTACAAATAGCCTAGATCTTAATCTTATTAAGAACTTACAAGCGATATTAAGGCGCGCCTACGCCGCGATTTAGGGCTTTAAATCCTTCTAAACGACCTTATATAGAGAACGAGCTATAAGAGGTAGTATAGGCCGAATAGAAGGCTATTAATATTAAGGTAGTTAATAAGCTATACGATAGCTAGTTAAAACGGGTTAACGCCTATATAAAGAATAAGGGGGGCTTATACTAAGTACTAAACTTATAAAATTTATAAATATATATCTAGACTATTTATATTTTAATTTTATAGCTATATCATAGCTCTTGGCTATATAATTAGACATTTTCTACATCGTAGGGTTGATAGAATTAGGTGTTTCGCTTCCCAATTAGGCAAGTGTCCCAAGACTTTTGTTCACTGACTGTAGCTTTGCTAGGAGCGAAAGTGACGACGTCGTCCACCTCATGACTTGTCATGAGTTTGTACCGGACCCTGTGACAGTAACAGAACCGGCCCCATTTGAAGCAGGTATATATTCTTGATCCTAATTACATTAATTGCTCTATCGTCTGTTAATACGCTATCTTCTCGTAGTTCCAAGAGGTCCAAGTATGAAATCAATATCGGTCAGGGAAGTGTATATTCTTAAATACCTACTAAGAAAATCTGTCTGTGATAGCCGCTCCAAGACCCCGGCACAGTTTAGGCGGAGCTGCATACCGTGAATTATGACCCCGGAAGCGAAGAGCAGTACCCGCTAATTATCCCGAAAAAGCTTCTAGTGGCTCGACAGAGGGTGCCGGTTGCCGCGGTTTCCTCGAAATCATCCCGGCGACCAACGACCAACTGTCCAATCGGCTGTATAAGCGCTTTTAAGAACGAGTTAAAAGGGCCTTCAAATGAATCTACCCAGGTCTTGCCGCTATGCTCGATATCAGACGGTTATACCGTTGAAACTGAAGTCCTCCTGGTTGACGGCCTCTACCGAGACAATGAGGATGTTCAGATATCGCACAAGTTTCGTGTCGGATAGTCGCTGCATTCTTATGACTGCGGTTTCGTTGGATGGAGGAATATCAACGATGTCAAAAATGTATTGTGTTGCGTAGTTCTTGAAAGTAGAATTTACTAATCAGAGAGTCTTAAAGAGTCAATGTCGCATCTGGAGTCAAGTCCAACGAGGCTAACGTTCTTGATAATCTAGTTATCACGAGAGAAGAAATTAGTTAAACAAGGAATTATAGCCGAACAGAGCACTAACCTCTAGCAAATAATTATTAACAAAAGAAATGCTGTGAAAATTTTACGGAAAAGAAAAAGGTTAGGAATGGAAGTACTATAGATTCCGTTTTGATTGCGCTGCAACAGCTTTCAAGATGATACCTACAAGAGTATCACGGCTTTTCGGGACTACGTCATTCTAGATGGACTTTAAGCATGCACATGAGCTATATTAGATTTACTTCATCAGCAGGTGAAACGCCATATCGAGATATACGTCTTAAAACACTAGAGAAGCCACTAGTGGTCTATGATTTCAGTAATACTAATTTCGCGAAATGAGTCGATTCAACTTTCAATAGTCCTCACCTTTGAGATGTAGGCTATTGAATGGTTTTTTTTTTCTTGGAAAGATCAAGATCATGAAAGCTCAATTTCACTTTTCCTTCCCGCATCTACATTGAACGCTTCAAACTTCGAGCGAGTTCTAAATTGTTTAGTTTTTAGCTGGCTATCACGCTCTCGAGATTACGGGTTAAACTGTACATGACAATATTGAGTAATCAATATACTGTTATAAAGAGAGATGAATCCACCGTTGAATCCCACAAAACATTCTCGAATATCCTCACTGATCCTATTACGGACTAATCTTATAAGGCCGTAAGTTCTCCGGCTTAATATACGAACCCAAAGCGGATGCATACGATGGTTTCCTCTCCATTAGCGCGCTTACGAGCTCTTTCAGCGCGTCAAAATCTTCCTGATTCCTCGAAAAGAGCGCTCCACGGCAACGACTGATCGACTTCGAGAACCGCGCCGGACCGAGCTCCATCAGTTCATCGCCATAATACAGCCTCGAAAAGCAACCGACGTAAGTGATCCGATTAGCCTCAATCGCCTAACGTATTCTTCCATTCAACACTAGGCACGCTGGTCACGCCGGTAAGGCCGACGCTCAGGAGGCACACGGCGGACAGGTGGTGCGCGTTTTCGAAGAGGTTTTCTAGTGTGCCGCCGATGATCATGGCGTCCTTAATCGCCAAGCACCGCAAGTTTTGGGCGAACGTTTCAGGAAAGTTGGTCCCGATCCTCAAAACCGCCCTCCGGGCTTGGTTTCGAGGGCTAAGTAACAGGCAGAAGTTGCTACAGGGAGGGCGGAAGTGATAAAGGTATCCGTCTCTAGTATAGCGGTCGTGACCTCGTCGTTGATATCACGGTCGGAAAGGCGGGTGAGTACTGCTCCTACAAGCTCGATGTGTAGATACTCGATCCTAGGAAGAAATATTGTTAATGGTTAGTTATAGTAATGAAAATGTATCAAAGAGACAATATTTTCACAGTTCAAGCAGATATCCAGAATTCTTTCTCTATTTCTTTTCGTTGGAGACTTAGAAGGGAGTCAGTTTATCAATTACCCTCCAATGTTCCCCCCTGCCACAACATCTCCGCAACGCCAGTCCGGTTAACTCGCTGGTGCAAGATCTAACATCGAGGTTCGGCGCGGTTGAGATCGCCCTGCCAAGCATACCGAAAAAGCTGCGTCCCGGCTCGAGAGAAAGCACCGGTATACCCCTGTTATTCCTTTCTCTAACCTGACGGCGATTAAACTCCGAATAGGCCGCTCTAACTTCCCATGAACGAGCGAAGCGCTCCTTCAAATGCATCAATCCAGACTTTAGCGTTGAGGACAAGGTCTGACGAAGGGCTGCTGTCGTAGCTGTAGGCTTCGGAATAATGCACTCGATGGGAATACTGAGAGAGGATATATGCTTGACGAAGCCGCGTCCGATAACCGCTGCATCCTGAGTATGGCGTCTTCGCTGGATGGAGGAATCGTGACCGTATCGAAGACGTGCGGCGTTGCGTAGCTGTTGAACGTCGAGTCGACCATCCTGAGGTTTTTTAGGGCGTCGAGATTGTGTCCGGAGTCCGGGTAGCCAGAGTTTTCACGATCTACTGCTATCAGCATGCAGTCGCTAAGGTTTAGATTGTAGGTAATACGATGTGGGGACCGTGGTGGAAACTTACTTCGAGCAGGACCTCGTTGGGCAGGTGCGACAGATCTGCGGGAGGCAGACTCCAACCCACTCTTCCCTACTGGTATCTAGTATATGTGAGGCGACCATCGGTAGATCTAGGCGTCGTGATTGCACGTTGACAAAACTGAAAGATACTAGCTTTATACTTGCGGTAACTGATGGCGTTTATTGTAAGCGACGGCTGCGACGATCGTTTGGTAGATTGTTCGCGTTTTATAGAGAAAGAGTAGAGGTTTGCAAATAAGTGAAATGAATTTTATTTAGCAAAATTATTTATTAAAAAAAAAGAAAAGAAAAAAAAGGCTACGACTATTCGAGACTACATGCAATACTCTGCAAAGCTAGCAGTACAGTCTCCTTTACTGGACTGTGCTTAAAAATCCTTTTGAAGCAGGCTTTAAAGATAGCTATCGTCGATATTCACTTCCATCTTTTCCCCGTTGTTCTAGCAGTAGATATGTTAAAGCATAGCAAAGAAGGTCTCATGCCTAGAAACACAAATCAATAACAGGGAGGAAAATGTAGAATATTTTCGCAATAAGGTAATCGATAAATATCAGGACATGCGGAACCTCTCTTGGTCATAAATGTACCGAGTCCATTGAAGTCAGGTTTTAGTCGCCGTTCGAAATCTGGCCGTACTATCGCAACTGCTCGGGGCGAGATACTGTTGCAAGGCCCTAGCATTTCCGGGCGCCTTGTTGATGGGCGTCAAGATCAGTTTCTTCAACGCATCGTAGTCTTCTTGGTCCCCGAGAAGACGTGCTCTTTCTTGCTGTGATTCTCCGGCCCATTCACCTTCTGGAGTCCCGCCAGCTCCCACTCGTAGTGAAGGCAATTAAACGAGACCTTACAAAGCGTCTTTATGCGACGCATCCGTCTGAAAAATATGCTTCCACCCAATGGCATGGTCCGGGAGGCAGATGTCTGACAGATTGATGCGGCAGAGCGTCTCGGTACTTTTCAGAAGGTGCAACAAGACGCTGTCGATGATTAACGCACGTGTGAGGGAGAGGACTTGCAAATTCTTAATCACGGCTCCCGGGAAGTTGGACATAATCATCAAGCACGACCCTTCGTCGTATTTTCGAGATTGAGGGTGTTGCCGCTCTTGCGTCGGGAGCGTCCAGTTGATGAAAGAATCCACCTCGAGTCCGGTATTCGAGACTTCAATGTCGGCTGCTCCGCTTCCTCCCGGCGTGATAGTTTGTCACATCAATTTAATGTGTATCTTTATTTTAACAGCCGTAAAGAGAAGGTTTTACTATGGCAGCTAGAGGAACAGGAAATGTTCATGATTTACCTTCCTAAGAGCGCGCTCCGCTTTAATCCATCAAGACTCCAAAACGGTCCACAACCAACTTCAGGCGCCAGACCCCAGTCATGATTTTGAGGAGAAGACTTGCCCGATTATTGCAAAGAATTTCTCGTTAGGCGGCGAAATATCATGGGAATGCCACGAAGTTACCAGTAAGTCTCCCAATGGTCAACCTCACAAGCGACTTCTCCAATTTTCCCACGAACGATCGAAGCTCTCCTTCGAAGGCGTCAGCCCAAGCCTCTGCATTGGTGATGGCTTAAACCGTGCTTTAACATATTGATAGCTCTCTGGGGTTATACTCTCCACCGGGGGAGTAAGGTAAGCAGGTGTTGGAGGTTTTCGCCGGCTAGCTGTTGCATTCTAAGCATCGCTTTCTCGCTAGAAGGGGGAATGGAGATAGTGTCGAAGATATACGGCGTGGTGTAGTTGTTCAATATGGAATCCACGAGTCGTAGGGCTTTCAGGTGCTGAGATCGCGTACGGAATCGAGCTGGGGTCGAAATCGGGGGCAGCCAGGATTCTCACGACCTACTCAAGCTTCTCATCAGCAAGTGATCCGAAAATGAGAGGACGAAGATACGGTGAAGTTTAGTACTTGCCGCCAGCAGAACATCGTTTGGTAGGCACGGCTTTCTCCCACTAGTAACCTCCACCGCCTTGACAGAGGAACGAAGCCATCGCTGTCAATAGATGCCATCGGTTCCAAATCATGCATGGAGAGAATTCGGTGTCTTTGGTTGGACTTCGAGTAGTTGAGGATGCAGACTGTACACCTGATCTTGGATATCTGTGAGAGAATTCCTTATTGGAGATTATAGGTCGATGTTGACGTTGATGGTGTTTATGGAGATGTTTGCTCGTTGAAGTTTCTTCGTGAGAAAGGCGAGCAAGAAAGAAAGAGAAAAGGAAAATAAATAAATAAATAAATCGCCCACCAAAACAGCGATCTCTTACGATCTCCACCTTCCTTCAAAGCTTCAAGAACCAGCTGTCATTACAGCAACTACGAGATCCATCACTCCCTCCAACTATTTTTCCTCCATTTGTCACAGACGCCGTCCATTCCAATGGACGCTTCTGGTACTTCAGATATTGCGAAGGATCCTCATCGTAAGGCACCGCCCCTGCCGAACGAGATCCTGCTCGAGGTAGGTATCTTGTTGATCAGTTCCATCAGAGGGCTTCAAGTGATACAAACCAGATCGTAAGGCTCTTGCAGCTGCGAGTCAGACCGCGGCCTCGCTTAAAGCTCTCAGAATCGTCGACTCTACCTTCAACAGCTACTCAACGCCGTACGTCCTCGAGACTATCAGTATCCCTTCATCTAGCGAAGCCGCCGCTCTCAGGATGCAGCAGTTGTTGGATACGGGGTTGTTCAAGCATGTTCAGTCCTTGAAATTACCGACGGATTGCTTCATACCGGAGGAGTATAACTACAACCTGGAGGGTGAACGTCGAGCAATGGGTGAAAGACTTCAAAGCTCCATTTATGACTTTTCTGAAAAGCTGCCTTGGGGATTAAAGATTTTATCCGTCGGATGTTGTCTAACTCCTGCCGGGGAGTGCAGGTCTCGTCCCTTCAGCCTGCCTATAGCTTCTTCGACATGCTCGCTGAACCCCTCGCGGAAAGCGACGAAATGCATGTCAACATCCTAAGGCTGTGCGTCGGTCGCCTTAGGGTTACTAAGAACTTGTGGGATCATGGCTGCTTATCGAAGTATTTCAGCTCCTAAGTACCTTTGCCCCTTTGTGGCTGTTTTCATTCCCCTAATAGTCACTTCAATCCTGCGCGCGATCATATGAAAAGAAAGCTGATGATCAATCCATTGAGCATATCTAGGATCGAACGGTTGGAAGTCAACTTGAAAGGAAATGATTATCAGGATGTCGAGGACTACAACGAGGAAGGTCTTGACGCCGGAGATACGACAGATGCGATTAATGAGGAATTCAACAACTTCATCTCTCGCGGTCTACTTACAGCAACTGGAGTTTCAACTTTGGCCCTGGATTTTACTATGGCAAACAATTCATCTTCATCAAAAACAAATTTCCAAACCGTTCAGCACTGGATTATTACTCATTTCTATGAACAACATGGCATTCCAAGGCGAGGTTATAGAAGATTTATTCCGGAATACCAAAACCTTGTGAGCGTGATCTTATCGAAAGTCTGCCCCAAAAATAATTCTGCGGGATGGAAAGATGTCTTCGGGGAGCTTGTTAAGCTTCAATCACTTGTCCTGGTTGAGTTTCAAGTCCTTTCGACGCTATGGCTCTGGGCGAATTCAGCGAGGAACGGTGTCTTCCTTCGTCAATACCAGCAGGCCGCTGCTCTCTAAGGATCAAGACGATTTAACAAGACTAGTTTCACACCTTATCAAGAAGAATCCCACCCTTGCGTCGCATATAGGATTCCATCTCGCTGATGAAAATGTACGGGTTCCTGAAGATGCGGCGGAGGAAGACTAAATTTTCTTCCAAAATAAATACTCATAAGAATTCAGTAAACATTCTTCTTTTCTTTTTAACGTCTCCAAACCAAAAGCCTATATCTAGCTCTATTATTATGTTCTCTCCTTTCCCTTCAGACCCTTTGGAATACAATATAGCTGATGAGAAGATCCTCTACATTTCGATCTTGTCTCCTTTGTTCACTTCAACGAAAGCGTTCTTTAGTATGTAATTAGCTAAAATTAGCTAAATCGCAACCTCGCCCTGTCTAATAAGTTTTATGTCTTCAAAGCTATCCGTTTATGGCCTTGAAAAGCTGTGCGAATCCCCCCCCCCCCCCCAGCCTTCTTCTTTTCTCTTCTCTGGGTCCAGTATATCAACTCCAGCCTCGTTAATCCAACTAGTAGTAGCATCGCGCCGATAATAGCGTCATTGCGACTGTTCCTCACATTATATTTTATCCCAATTTCGTCCTCAAAGCAGTTGTAACAATACAACTTAGGCATATATATCGTCACCGAATTGATGTTTTCTCACATCCTTTCCCCCAAGACCCACTCTTGTAGAGATGGAATCTGCGTATCAGACAGCGCACATCTACAAGGTCCCTTCGAGTAGAAAGAAAGGCCTCAGGCTTTATACCTCACTCGGCCAAGGAAGATATGTCTATGTAGTTGGGAGACCTCGGACCTTCTTGTCCTTTGCCTTATATTCTTCTTGATTATGGTTTGAATTCAATCAATGCAACAGATCTAGAGTATTAGACCACGATGGACATGGAGCCGATATCTCGTTCCTGAACAGAAATGAAAAGCGACGCGAATGCTTTCATCTTTAAAAAAAGAGCCCCATACAATAGCACATAGCAAGGGCCTATAATTATATGAAGCTGGTTTAGAATATGGAATTGGGTTTGAAGTCTCAAGTCCTAACAAGAGCAGTGTTCCAATGAACTACGGTCGTTTTACATCGTTATTATTATTAATTACTTTGCGTAACTATGCCATGCTGCATTTTCTGCAACCATCCGATGACCCGCTCGCTGAGGGTACACGGGTCATACTGATCAATAAGGGAAGGCTTATCCGCTCAGGTATATACTTTTGCCGTTAGGCTTATTCTTTCTGTTTTTAACCAACACCTTGCTTTAACAGTTCTTCTAATTCATCCAGGACATGTTCCTGGTAGAGTTGTCTGCCTGTCTGTCTCAAGTAGCGTTGTCATTCTGTTTAATGGCGAAGAAACTTTTTTTTTCTCTGGAACTGGGTAGGATTAATTACCTAAAGTTTAGATAGAACATTGTTCACAAAAATACTATGAGCTACGAGAATCCACTGATAAGACTTATCTTTTGGTCCATTATCATCATCAATACCGCTATGGTTAGCAACGTTGTACTCGAAAGCCTCTTAATTACATCCGCGACTTTCGTTCTTGAAGTCAGCACAGGTCGTGCTAAACATCCATATACCGGAAGACGCTCATGCATTCTAACAGGAAGCCCTTCACACCTCAGAGTCATCGCCCCGAAACAACCAGCCTCCACCCCCAACGGTTATCCTCTCTCAGACACCAAGAAATTGTCAATATCCATATCTAATTTGGTCTATGCCGTAGATGCATACACGAAACGGTGAATAAGAGGTAAATTTGCATAGTTTGTATATGCAAATTCATTTTCGTTTGAGATAACCTTGATTTTACCCACCATGCGATGAATCCATACGTCTGCCACAATAACGGAGACTGGAGATGGGATTATTTTATGAGAATTTTGAAGCCAAGGGTCTATATATAGCGTGCTGCAAATCAACGAATGACAAAAACTATGCACGACGATAATTTGTCATAGAGCTTAGTAAATGGATCCCCTCTTCACGTAAATCTAACCCCGCTTAATTACTTCTTTTGGTGAACTTGGCTAGAATACGATCCTGTGTTCCATTCTGGTTTCCTCTTTTACATTCCGTTCGATATATCACCAGCTTTAGAAGAACCACAGCCTTCTAGCATTATGGCATGCTTTTCCTTTCATTCTTAAAAAAAGAGACTTCTGGTCGACGCTATAAATTGATTTTCTTTTTTTTTTTTCTCTCTCTTCCTTTTTTCCTTTTTTTTGTGTGTTTTTTATCTTGGCTAATTTTTGGTTATTCGTTATTTATTTTTATTTTTGACTTATAAGTAAACCAAGCAAACTTTGGTTTCCTTGATCATCCCAAGCATGCGCCCACTTGGCTTTATAAAGTCTGGGAGAGTTACTTGCCCACCGGCTTTATAAAGCCAAGTGGGCGTATGCTTGGGTGTCCTTGATACAAATTAACCACCACAAATTTCTTACTTCGCTTAATTAAACAAGCATCTGCCATTGGACATAACGATTCATCTAGCCACTTTTGCGTTGGGCCTAGGATACCCGCTATCTCGTTTCCACCGTGTTTGGGTAGTCACATCGAACACTTAACCCTCGCCACATTAAGTAGACGCAGATCCTTTTGCGCCTTCATGCTAGAACTTAAGCACATTCGCATCTTTACTTTAAACCAAGTAGGTCTAGAAAGTAAGGTAGTGCGCTAGAACACATCTTGGCTCAGTTAACAGTCCACCGCAGCCTTACCGCGGTCCGCTTCTAAAGAATTTCGTATTTTGGTGATCTCTTCGATATAAAGTTCCATTATAGGATATATGGCAACAGGCGACCGTTGTTCTCTACAGATCGGTGGATTTCAGCGCGCTCAAAGACTTGGTCGACGTTATTTTGGAAAAGGGGCCGGATGGAAGTGCACCGCGGAACAAATTCTGAGAATATCGAAGAGATGCGCACATACCTCACGCCGCGCTTCCTATTACCATTCACCGACCCGCTCGTCCAACAACAGACTAGATAATAACATCAAAGAAGGAAAAATTCATGGTCCTCACCTGTACATCAGTGAGGTTCCGTCAGATAGATATCTTTTCAGTATTGCGGAGTACGATTTTATATGGGCTAGCACAGAGAACTAGTGCTAAGAGTCCTAGAGTTGTGGACAATATCCTTTTCAGTCACCCTGTGTTGCATAAGATTATTACTATAGTTGGATCAATGTAAGCTCCCGCACTATCTGTTCCTCTTGTTATTTGTTTTCTAGCTCTCGTTATAGAGTAAAACTTTTTTTACTATCGGTAAATCAAAAGAGTAATTCAGATATAGTTCTCTCCAATCATTGGGTTCCATTAAGTCCAATAGCAAACACTAGTATCTTTCCTATCATATTATTCGGCATGCAAACGATTGTTTTATTGGTCACGTAGTTCATTTCCCGAATGTTGTCAACGAAGAGCTCGAGATAATGCCATTCTTGCGAGCATCGGGGGTTACGTCAAACTTCCGCAGATTCTGCCTCAATCGAAAATAAAAATAAAAATAAAACAACGGCACCACATTATAGCGTTTGATAGAATTATCGCCATGCTCACTCCTGTTCGCTCGATCAGACGACGAGTACTTAAGTATTACATGAATACATCTAAGGTATATACTGGCATTCTCGGGCTTTACGAGAGGCTAGCTAACGATTTTCGAAGAATTACAAAAACCCTGAAAAGAAATGGTTTATTATTCAGACGTTGCTAATTTATAATTACTCAACTACTTCCGTCCATTTCCTTGAAGCATCGTCGTTCGTTTTGCTAACCGGGTTCTTGAATCACGATACTATGCCATTAACTGTTCGATCAATCGCACACAAACACTAAACTCTTCTGTTTTTTTCCATCCCTAAAAAACCCCCACCCTTTTGCCTACTCGTAATAGTAAGCCTTGAACCGCGCACTGCATTCTAAAATGAACAATCTGCTTTCTCATCCAATAATTCCTCGTGGGTCCTGTACTCAGTGTCTAGATAGAAACTACAAGGACTTCAAAAACCTCGTTATAACTTTTTTCAACGTCTCAAGGAAGAGTGAAAAGACAAACTCTAACGAGCCAACCACGGATCACTTTCTCTAAACACACGATGCAACAGCGCCTAATCCGTATAAAATTTCGACAGCAAACAGTCTTCTATCGACAGCTGTTACAGCTTCCTCCACCAAACCGCTTCTCAACAGTAACTTCGCCTTCCAAGGGTGATCGTGATCGACCTTACTGCTCTTCGCTGATGACAACATCGTAGGACCCAGCTTCATACACCACTGATCCTTGTCCTCATCCCAATAACTCAACGCGAACTTCTATCCATCTCAATCTCAACTTTCTCCGAATGTCCATTCTTCACAAAAACCTTCTTAAACCCTTTCAGCTCCTTGACCGGCCTCCTCACGCTCGCCTCCCCGGCGCCACGTACACCTGCCACAACCTCCGCACCGTCCCTGTCCCCTGAATTCCTGACATCCAGTTCCACCTTCACCCTATCCTCCACTTCCTGGTGTATCTTGACGTTCTCGAACTCGAACGTAGTGTAACTCCCTCCTTCACCAAACCTCCACCAAACATCCCTTTCGACCGTATCATGTACCTATAACCCACGAACACGCCTTCGCCGTAATATACTTTCCCCTTTCACTTCCGAAGTTCAAGTACGCGGATTATCATTCACACCGTAGCGGAAGCTAAGCGGTAACCTGCCCGAGGATTTACATCGCCGAATAATACGTCCGCAATTGCATTTCCAGTTCGTTACCACCGTACACGCTACTTGTACACACCTTTCACCTTTTTCGCCAAGAAGACGTAGGAGACGGAGTTACAGGCGCACGGATTGTATCACGACCACAGCGTTGGTTTACCTCGAGTATAGCGTCGATGAGCTCGTCCGTATGTTCCGGAGCGCGGTTGTATCCCTATCGTACCCTTCTGATTCGTAGTCCGCATTTAAGCCAACACAGAGGACTACTTGTCCGCTTCCTTCGCGAGGTTTACCGCGCGCTGTATTTCATCTTATGTGAAATCTTTAGCGCGCCGCCGACGCGGAAACGCCGGATCCCATGGTCGTCGAACCCGGAGGTTGAGTTTACTCGTGGGTCCGGTTGCGAATTGTACCATACTTCGTACTTTTCATCCTTCTGCAGGACTGCGGAGCCGATCTCTTCGACGGACCAACGCCTAAAAAGCTATCCCCGGACGTTGGGTCGTTTCGTTATCAATCAGTAATTTTCCGTTAATATACAATTCGCCGTTCCATGCACCGTAAGACCGAAACTATATTCCCCGTCCTCCTCCGGCGTAAACGTCCCCACAAAATCGACGTAAAAGACCGGCTTCGTTAAAGCGCATTTTTGTAGTCGCGAGTACACGTTCGAGTCGTCCAGATATAGTGTATCAACGGGTACCCTGTCCTTCGGCGTCGTCGGCGGATCTGTGTAAAACTTCAATACGAAACCCGTGCTACCGTCCGGCGCCGTTAATTCGCGCCCGAGCATGGAAGCGCTTTGTGAGCTGCGGCGCCAAGGGTGTATTTAACGTTCACATCGGGAGGACGGCGGATTTGATACCCTCTAGCGGAGAAAACGGCGTAGTAAGGCGTAAAGACGCAGACCCGCACCGCAGTAACGGGATACCTGGCGTTCGGGCCAATTACTGCGGTCGACTTCGATTTAGAAAGCGGCAGGACGTGATCTTGGTTGTTTAGCAGGACGATACTACTAGAAGCGATTTCGCGGAGGAGGCCGCAGTTTCGGGCGTATTATTTGTTCCTTCCTCCGCGTTTCCGGCACGCCCGAAGCGTGGACATTATTAATCAGGTTCAGAACCGCACGCACACGTCGTCTATTACGTCCTCCGAAATCTTCCCGCAGTTTATCGCCAGCGGAACCAACTTTCCCGATGAATCGTCGGTCAGGCATTTCAAATCTAACCCTGCCTCCAGCGCCTCCGTAGTTCGTACGTCCCGAACCAATCGTCATAGCCAAACCTTCAAACCCCATCCTCCCTCATATATCCTGAACAAGCCATGAACACTCCGACGGGTGTGTTCCATTTACCCTGTTGTACGCCGTCATCAGCGCCATCGGCTGCTTCTTCCCTTCCCATTTCTTTCCCCTTTGCAATGGGCAATAGCCATTTCAAACGGCCGCATGTAAACCTCTCTCATAGCCCGTTGCTTGACCTCACTGCTGCACGACATTCTCTCGTGCTCCTGGTCGTTACACACGAAATGCTTAATGCACGCCGCCACACCGCTTTCCTGTATACCGCTTATTATAGCGGCAGCGGCTTTACCAGAGAGGTACGGATCCTCGGAGAACGATTCGAAACCGCGACCGCCGAGAGGAGAGCGTTGCGTGTTGACGGTTGGGGCGAGGACTACGTGGACACCTTCGCAAGCGCTTCGCGGAGACGAGTTGCCCGCGCAGCTCAAGGAGGGATGTATCGAAGGTTGCAGCGAGGCAGTACCGCAGGGAGACAGCTGAGGGGACGGAATTGAAGAAGCGTTACCGCGGAGACCATTTGGTCCATCGGAGAAGCGCAAAGATGGGATGGAGAGACGCGGAACCGGGGAAGTGTGCCAGAAGTCTTTACCGGACAAGAGGCTTATCTTTCGTCAAGGGTCATCGGAGAGTGTTTCCTCGACGTCGAAGTGCGGCCACGGGGATGATGACACGGTGGCTGCTGGGTAGGTTGTTGCTGTGATTGTTGCTGCTGCTGGAATAGAGAAGGATGAGGTTACGTTGTCATCCTTAGGTGGAGATGGTTTTCATCGTCATGGATACTTTTGATCTTGAACTTTTGTTGAACGACTAAACTTATATTTCAGACTTTGAAAAGTGTAGAACTTGAAACAAATAAATGAAGAAATAATTTGATTTATTTTATTGCGAACCGAGTTTTACAGTAGTATCTAGACGTCTCGCACTCTAGATCTATACGAAGGAGAACATATAGCTCAGATCAGATCTCATGAAAATCAAAAACCAGGATTTCAACAGGCTTATTAAACGCGCTTTAGCTGGCTGAGAACTACCAATGAAAGAGCCCAGAAGATTGTAGAGTTCTGATTCGTCGTCTCCTCCGAAGTGAAAAAAGAATATAGCGACGGACAGATTGCCTACAGATCAGACAGATAGACATGCATACATCTGCATTGTATAAACTTATTATAAGCCTATTTGTTTTGCATACTATGCATTATGGCCACATGGGCATTCGTGGCGTCCTGGTAGCCCGAAAGATTTCTAGATTTCTTCAGACAAAGGTCCTTTGATTCCTTGCCCTTTTGTACAACACACGAGGGAGCAGCAAGATGACGACATCGTTAACTATTCGGTGGTTCCTTGTCATGGTCGCAACATCCCCGAACGAGAAGACTCCGGCATCGCAGCTATGACCGAAGCCTAGGCTTCCCACGGTAAGGACAAAATAGTCCAAGAATTTCTGAAAGCTGAACAATGGCTTTGATTATCCGGTATATCTTCGGAAAGACTGTTTTTTGGTGGAGGCTTGAGCATATAAGCTTTGTACGGGATGCGGGGCTGAAGTATCGGCAGTGGAGCTGCGGAGGTGATATCGATATCCGACCCCCAAAAATTCTGCCGTGTTCCCCGCCATGATCGCTCTGATGCTAACCTCGGGGGAGCTCACAGGACTTTCGCAAGAAAAACTCGGGGGAGTCGTCGGCGGCAGATACCACTATGGCCGGAAGCAAACCATCTAAATTATCGTTATTTCTGCCACTTTCTGCTATTACGGCCATGGTAAGACTTGTTAAAATAGAACAAGATAGTGGACCACGTCCCCTTTTATTTCCCGGATTTGCCGACATGACTTTGTGTCACGCTCTGTCTGGCTGTATACTAGCTCTAATATACCCTCTTTTTGTCATAGTCCTACTCTGCTCCCCACAACCGCCCTTCAGGCAAAACAGACCGCGATTAGCTCGCTGTATGTCCAGGCTAAATCTTCCTATTTGTTGCCCTTTCGAGAGCATGTGCTGCTTCGCGAAGCAGGACACCCCCTTAGCACTCGCATACGGAAGCAGGTGAAGGATCCGGTAGGTTCACCCAAAGAATATGCGAGTGATTGTCGGTATCCGCGCCGTCCACGTCATTTATATTGCAAGTTTGTAACTAACAGGTTTAGGAGGATTTAACCGACTTTTTTCTTTCTATCACCCTTTTTCCTTGATTCCTTGATTCTTGTTTTTCTTTTTTTATCATTTTTTTTTCTTCTGGTTTCTTTCTGTCTCTCTTTCTTCAAATGGCCTGAGCTAACACTGCCAACGCACCGACCAACCCCGCTAATGGTTAGCGGCAAATTCAGCAACTTGGTTTCCTTTCCCCCAATCTTTGCAGCAGAAAAGTAAAATTGAACGGAAAATGTGTGAGTGGATCACCCGGTCCCGTTCTTACGTCTTGGTCAAAGCGTCAATATCAGGGAGAGTGTAGAAAAAGCACTGCCATCTCGTACTATACTGTATATGAAAAATTTTCGATCGGGGAGCGGGTAAGTTCCTATTTCAAAAAATTTAGGAACTTCTCCCGTTTCCCCGTCGAGGGCTACCCGCTTCCCCGATAATATAGTTCAAAGGACCGGAGCGCTAATGTCGTGATAATGGCGACATTCGTGTTTTCCGTTGCGCTTTATGCGGGGGAAGATCCCGTCGTAATTTTAAAATTTTTGAAACCCTGCTTTTCGTGATGATGAGTAAACGAACTTTCTAACAGTATAGAAAGAGAAGTGATATTAAAACGAACGGTATGAGCTATTTTATAGATAAGATTAATGAAAACCAGGTATATATTTTCGAAGATTCATGGATTAGAAAAGTCCTTCTTTGACTATAATCATAAGAATATTACCATTCCCACCTTTTTTTTTCTCTCGCTTCAGCCAACGCCCCCCCTTTGTTTCTTCATAGAAATGTCACCACGTGATATACCGAGAAGAAACCAATATCCTTTCTTCAAGATTTTAGTCGTGTTATCTTTGTTTGCGTTTATTATGTGGCTTCACTCATTTCCCCGCATTGCAGCATCTGGATTATAAATTTTTGGATGTTTTCTAAAGCAGCCAGTCACAGATCGCTCTTGCCCCGAACGTTCTTTCATCCTTTTCTTCGTTTATCTACTTCGTTTCCTCGTTTCCCTTGATGTCTTATTTTGTTGAACTCTCTCTCGATCCTTCGCTGTCCTTTGATATTACACTCCGACCGACGCACGATGAACTTCGACTATCCTCTTAACCCGACCGGCCTTATCCTTGGCCCATCCCGACCGCTCAAGTCCTCCATCGCCACCGTAACAACTATACTGAAGACCTCCGAATCCCCGCCTTGCATTTTTCCGCGCTAGTCTTAACTTCGCTCCCTCCCTTCCTGGGTAACGTAGTGGAACTCCGCGCGCTCAAAACCAAAGCACACCCGGTACATTCACCTCACATTCAGTCTCCCACTTAGGGTCCCCCTCTCAAGTTACGACCTGTACAGATAAACCCGCATAAAAACGTATCCGACTCTCATCTTCATCGTTTGTCGTGGTCCGGGTTTTATCGACAGACAGGACAAGCGATGTAGCATCGGAGGATACGGAGGGCGTAAGGCGGTCTGAAGAAACTTGGTACCTATTACGACGCGGGAGGGCTGAGCGGCACGGGTTTTCATACGTACGCATAGCGGAGATGGAAGTTGAAAAGAGAAGCATGTTTCGGGCGGATGTTGAGGAGTTAGTTATGGGAAACGGGTCGTGAGACGGTCCATAGATGTTCACAGAGAGACTACGGAGCCATGCCTAGGGTTTCGCGGAAGGACGGTACGACGTCAGGGTTCAGGGTCTTATCTCGGTTCCATTACGTCAACACCTAATTCTACGTATAACAAAAACTGGGCAAGAGAAATAGGAAGGGGGACAATTGTACGCTACTATCAACTCCCATGCCTGCTCAAACCAAGACCATTTCTTCTCATCTTATCGTTGCGCTTTTCTATTCTCCGACAAACCACTTCACACCAACGACTTTTTCCCTCTTCATTGCTTCCCTTCGTTTTCTCATTCTGTACCATTTCCCTTCCGATCTTATATTCTTAACACCTCTGTATCCCGAAAAGCGCTACGATACATCCCGTTTTCCCGCTCATCGAGCAGCTACATTCCACTTTCTGTTAACCCATCCATACCGATCGCAATACCCCTCGAAACGACCATAGTCTGCTGCGTCCCTCAGTCAGCCTTCAAGGCCCCTCAAAATATACTCGGAATGTGAAGGCGAGGAACTCTCGGGCACAGTTATACGCTTTGCCGCGCTTCTCGCAAAGCGGTGGTAGATATATATAACTGGTACTAAATACTACGTTGCATGAACTTCGCGATGGCGACGGTTTGACTAATCAGTAGGAGCGTTGGAGGTGATTTTGTGTAAATTGCCTGTGGTGGTAGATTGATTAGTGGGGAGATGATATTATAGCGATGGCAAGAAAAAAAGAAAAAGCAAGATGGAGTTTATAAGAGGACAGGGTAAATGATCTTAGTTATGTCCCACCGCAGCCTATTAGCGCGATCCTCTCGTGAGTATGTGCGGCCGTGGATATTTTGCCCGTTGGCTTACTGGCCCGGCAGCGCCACCATTGTCTCTGTCGCCGTTGATTTTTGAACGGAGCAGGAACAGGAGCGATGCCCTCTCTCAGCTCTAGTTCTTTCAAGCGTCGTCCGGAGACGTGCTTTCATAGGCCGATATGCGATGTGTGTTGCTGGTGACCGCCGAACAAAACAACAAACATCCAGCTAGTGAGATTTGTGTTGTTATCAGATTGAACGTTCCTCCAGGGAGTCTTTCCCTTCCATGATCAAAAACTCCCCAGTTCCAAGCGCGATATACTCATATGCATTTTTCCTATGGAACGACGAAAAAAAAGACAGTTAATCGTGAGAAAAAACCGTGGCGGCGCAGAACATGTCTCTGCCGCAGCAAGAAAAAACTGAAAGCTCGTCGTCCGATTCAACGAATAAGGAGCCGTTGTCTAATACGTGCCAGTGAGACAAAATGACGGTAGCTTTTGAAAGCTGACCAGTAGCGTGAAGTCATGCGACACCTAGTCGTCGAACTTGGACGGGGATGAGTTTTAGCGGGCGTCAGAGGGATTTAGGCTTATAGCTGGCTGTTGCGGAGCTTTCTACCAACCTCCGATGCTGCAATTACTTGGAGGCCTGGGATGCCCGAAAATACATTAAGAGGAATGACGATGCGAAAGCAAAAGATATTTACGTCTCAAAAAGAGTAGAAGTGAGAAAGCGAATAATATAATTGTTGTCGAAGAGCTCATGTGGGCATCTACATACTGATATACCGGTTAGCAGCGGTCTAGAACTACCTATTTTTACCCTACCCTTATTATCGCCTGCGCAAATGCAATAGAGACGGCAGTACGATTTACACATTAATTAACCGATGCAAGAGAAGAAAGACGACAAGGAGAAGTCTTTACATAGGCCTCGATACTAAATTCTTCTCCGCTACACCGAAACATCTTATTCATCGAACGGAAGCAGGAAGTGTGGTTCAATAAGCCTCTGCAGCCAGCCAATGTAGTAACCATTGGAGAGGTTGCTTCTTCAGCAAATGATAACAAGCTGTTTGAGCACGTCAAAGTCCTCCGGATGCCCTGAGAACAGTGGTCTTTCCTTTCCCTACTCCGTGCCGCTAAACTAGCCCTCGAAATCCCCGTCGTAGATCAGTACGCGGAAGGTAACCACATCAAGGCTTTCGATGAGGCGGAGCTGCCGAAGACGTCTCCCCAGCGCGTTTCTGAGCCGGTGTCCCCGCTATCCAGGCTGACTGGAAGAGAAACGTGGCTCAGGCCTTTTAGATTGCGAAGGAAGCGGACGAAGGATTCGCCGTGGAGTTTAAGGGCGGTGAGGCAGAGGCCTTTGAGGTTGGCGCCGAGGTTTGGGGCGAACCTGAGGGAAGTTTCCGCGCCTGAGCCAGGCGTCGGGACAGCGGTAAGAGAGCAAGGGCGTATGACTCCCGCCAGCTGGGGGCTTCGACGTGAACCATTGCGACTCCCGTGACAGGTCGGAATAGGTTACGCTGCCGAGCGGGCCGTATATAGTCGTAAAGTCGACATCCAGAGCCTTTAAACTGTCGACGGAAAAATATTCCGGAGACTACAATGTTAACGAACCACATAGCGGAGAATTTGAACATTATCCATTGCATATTTTTTTTTTTTTTTTTAAAAAAAAAAAAAGATGCAAGACTGCGAGAAGCACCTCCTAGGTGCTTTTCCATCTTACTCTGAGAGGAAAAGATGAAGGAGAAGAAGAGAGGAAAAGAAAAAAAAAGCAAGAGTGTGTGTGAAAACTTACTTGTCAAATAAAGGAGAGCGAAATAACGGCGCTGTAACGCTGGGACGGCAAATGCACAGTTGCAGACTGCTAATCTTTAAATCCGCCGTCACTGGGAGAGCGCACCTTACCATACCGAAGAAGCTGCGCGCGGGCTCCAGTCTCAAGCCGCGGGAATCGCACTATTAACCCTCTACTCCTAGTGTTAGAGCGCAGATGGAGTACTCCAGTGTTCCATAAACGCCTGAAATGTTTCCGGCATATGACCGCCCATACCATGGCCTGCTCAGTCTGTATTATAATTTAATCGGGGACCTTAAGATGCTGCGAGTAGTCCAGTACTTGGAAAGGCGAGTCCATGAGTTGCGTTATCCTCTCCTTGGCGGCCTCGCTGCTGGGCGGCAGAGCGATGGTGTCGAAGACGTACGGACTAGCGTAGGTGTTAAAAGTGCTGTTAACGAGCCTCAGCATTTCAATGTCGCCATGTCGTGGTCGTTGGGGAGGGTGCCCGGGTAGGTACAGGTAAGCGACTTGACGACCTAATTTAATGGCTAGCTATCTCAAGAAATGTAGGAGTCGTCTAGGGACTATAAGCCTGAGGATACAATATAAGGTCGCCGGCCACGGTGCTCACCTAAAGGAAGATCTCGTTTGAGAGATACGGTATCGTTGGATTCCTTCTATCCTGTACGATTCGTCTTCGTGGCCGTTCTCAGTGGTTACAAGCGCGGGGCGGCCGGTGGAAGCCACGAAGAGGATTAGCTGCTTGGGCGACTCTGATACAGCGACATGCAATTTAAGTCTATTAACCAAAGAAAGGATATAATTAACGGATTAGTGATGCTTGATGACGTAGATGGTCCGTCTCTTAAACTTGGCTCTGATTGTTCTTGATGTTGGTTGATTATAGAGAGTAATTTGTAAAATAGACCTTGGAAACAGTGGTAAATAAAAATAAAATAAAAATAAAAATAAAACATTCCTTGCTCGCCCTGCCATAACTATGAAGAACGCTTTCGCTGGCAAAAGAGAAGGCTTGCTCACGCTTATCACTTCACAGGGTTTCTAATTTTATCCCAATCATTACCATTAACAGAACTGATCATTCCCGTTGAACTTGTTAAGCCGAAAAGACAGAGAAATTCAGCTTAAACAGGAGATAGGTACAAAGATTCCTCGATGCATATAGGATATTTTAAGCCAGCTAAGTAGATTACACACACTAGTTTAGGACCATACGGCCTCAAGTATACGCCACCGTAATCTCCATGGCCAGGAATTATAGTTCTTATTATTGAGATCATCTCCAGGACACAATTTTCTATTCAAGATAGTTAGGTTCTATTAATATATGGTGCATCCTTCTTCTTATAACCTTTAAAACGATCGTGGTTAGTATAAAGATTCGGCGCTCAAGGACTGAATTTGCGAGTAGGATCTAGTATTTGTGCTATTGTTCTACTTAAGTTAAGCGACGGGTAGTAATAAATGCCACGAGAGGTACCCGCGCAGAAAGCAGCTGTCCAGCTCCAGACTAGACCTATCCACCGGATACGACTCCGCCTTACATTTTTCCACGGTGATTTGCTGGATGGTTCTGCCGCAACATTGCGACAATCTTCGGATATACGGAGAGATTTTATCGGCCTAGGCCTCGGCGTCCTTCAAATCGATAGGACCGATTCGTTATTCTTAGTAGTTTTTAAGTAATACCATTTGGAGCGAGACTTTGAGGTGCCTCCGATGGCCCAGAGTTACAAACGGAGATTGGATCGGGTTTTCTACCCTCTGGGTCGCCGCTTCGCTGTAGCTTGGTATCGCCAGAGTCTAAGGTCCATTCACTGGCATCCTTATTCAACGTTGAGTTCACAAGTCGTAAGGGTTTCAACGTTGCCATGTCGTGTTACTGCTATCATCTAGGTCGTGACTGTATAGACACTTTACTATATGTAGGGAGTTAAGATATACTAGTTAATAACGATAATACGAATGGGAAGAAAGGGTAGGAAGAAGTGATAGGAAAGAGTGTAGGATCATACTAGCTCTCACTTGCAGTGCGGTGAACTGCTCTTGGGAGCATCTATTCTTTCAGCAAAGCCTGATGCTGAAGGAGCTCTAAAGCCGGAGAAATCCATGAAAGCCGTTTCGGAAATTTTCCCGGATTAAAACGTTATTATCTGTCTATTATGGTAACTTGATATGACACCTTTTGTGATAAACGGGATTCTATACTAGGATGTAATGTGTAAGTCTGTAGAAGGGCTCTTACGGATGATGAACTTTTTAAAGCTAATTTGATATAAAAGTCTCTCATAGACCGAAGAACTTGAAGGTTTAGTAGACATAATGCCTGAGGCCCATGAATTCTTTCTAGAATGTACTCCATATGATGAGAACCAGGAGATTGGTCATCAGAAAACCTAGTAATGGAAAATAGAAGGACATAATACACCGGAGGAGTGTAATTATTGTTCTTAAGGAGAAAAAAACGCAAAAGATAAATTTCCAATGAAGAGTAACCGGAAGAAAATAGATAGAAAGTATTCCTTGTGTTGTTGCTAAGTCTCAGGATTCCTTGGAGTTGGAAATTGCCCCGGCGTCATACCCTCGCTGTACTGGATAATTGCGGCACTATGATTTATTGAACCAAGTTATAATCATAAGGTAGCATAGTATACAAGCATAACTTATACTACATGTGTAGAGCAAGAGGCCAAGCAGATCCGAAATCGCATGAATTGAAGAAAGAGGTTTAATAACGAAAAGGTCAAAGAAAAGGAGGGGAGGGAAAAGGGAGGGGAAGGAAAAAAAAAAAAAAAAAGCAAGAGCAACAGAAAAATGTAATAGAATAAAATAGAAGAAAATGGTAGACAATAAGATACTCCAACCGAGGGATAAAAGGCTGTTCTCGCAATACTAGAATAATAATGTAAAGAATCAACTAATATCGTCCAGATTTTATACTTGGCATTGTTAGTGAATGCACATGGACACCGCGCCTAAGCCACAACTCCCTCCGCCTTCATTGTATCAATAGCATCTCCAAAAACGTTGCCACTTGGCAAGACGGCCCCAGCTGCTGTTAAGCCGTCTATAGCCTTGCCAAAATTTTCATCGACTGGTAGAACGACGCCCGATCCCTCCAACCCGCTGACTGCCTTCCCAAAATAATCGGCTCCGGACCCGGGAGTTATGAGTACTCCATCTCGTTCCATACCATCTATCGCGTCTGACAAAGAGGCACTACCACCGGACTCGCCGGCATTACCGTTCTGTAGTTCCGCCCACGGATCCTCCTCCGTATTGTCGGCTGCGGAGGCGGTCTGACCGCCCCAGCTATCACTGTTGTCTTCTTGTCCCTGGTAATAGCTTGGATCGGTATCTTGCTCCGCGGAAGTTTGTCCGCCGAAGCTACCGTCCCCGCTCATCGTATTCTGCCCACCGAAACTGCTGTTGTCCGTTGCAACATTATCTTCCGCTGGCGCTGCAACATTACCTTCCGTAGGCCCACCATCTTGTGCCGCATGTTGTCCGCCGAAGCTATTACCATCCCTCTTTACTTTCTTATCCGAGGAAGTAGTGCCCATAATACCACCACTGCCATCACTACTACCCATACCTTGGCTATCTTTATTACCTTCCCCGAGGATTTCTCCGATGCGATCATCCATAGCCATAGTATCCATCTGAACGTCCCAGCCGTCCATCCGACTCTGCTGTTGACCCGAATCCCATCCATCCCTTTTAACTTTATTGGAACCCAGCGTTCCGTCTTCAAGGGAAGGATCAGGCTCAACGCCGATGGTAATCGGCATGATCAACGGACGTCCGTGGAAATGGGGTTCTCGTATTCATCGCCGTCATCTTTATCTTCTAACTCACAGTCTTCTCCAACTTGGCGCTTCACTTTTGCGGCGGTATTAGCCGAAGCGACGGTGATGATGGTTGTATGGTTTTATGTCCAGGTAAAATAAGCGGATGAGGGAACGTGGAGATCGGCGGCATACGAACGTGATCGGGCCAGGAATGAGACCCGCTTCCCTGATCTTTACCACTTTTGGAACCAGTAGATTTACTACCACCACTCTCACCGTAAGTATTACCATCCATGTGGTGGAAGCGATACCCGCGACTGCCTCCCCTCCTATCAGCGTTATCGCTGGTGTTGTCGGAAGAAGAAGCGGAGACGCCAGAGTCATCGACGGAAGTCTGCGCCGAATCAATTCGCACAAACCTCGCGGCATGCTTCGACTGTGGCTTCAGCGCACCCGCGACCTTCGGTGCCGATTTTCCAACTTTGGAAGGGTCACGCCTTTGAATTGCGGTACCGACGAGCATGACGGGGCCTGATACGCCGGACAACTGCGGGCTCTCCTTTTCTGGAGCCCAGATGGTACCCAGATGCGCGTTGCCGCTCCAGCGTATTGGCGCGCATTCGATCGAGGAGATCGCAGAGAGAGTCAGGATAAGGAGGGTGCCGGTAGCTTCATTCTGACCGTCTGGATACAGAATTTGTGTTACGGTGTTTTAGGAAGTTTCAAAGTCGGAAGTAGCGTAGATAACGCTGGATTTTCAAGAGAGTTCAGTAGTAAGGTATAAGAGTAAAAAAGCTTTTTTCGAAGTATGAGGACCGGCCTTATGAAGTGAAGGTACAAGATGTTATTATGGTTATGGAAGTTTATGGGTTTAAATTGTTCTACGCTGTATTGCTTGTGCACTCCTCTTCTCAAGCAAGAGACAGAGGTAACTTAAATATCCCATTCCATCTTGACGTTCATATCGTAGAGTATACCGCATACCACACTTGATCTTGCTCCCAATACCTGTCAGTAGCTCATAAGCTATCGGTCCACATTATTGTGTGTCACGATGATGACAATTACGCCCGGTAATGATGATTCAGCTCGTCATCCCACGCAATGTTGATAAAAGCTCTTAATCTCGCGACTGTAAGCTGAAGTTCACAGCCTAGGTCTTCCCTCAGGAACGTTTCATTATCGAAAGCACTTGCATTCTTATCGGTATCATGATAACCTTAAACGGATGACATAACCACCGCTACACTCTCCTGGATCATTCAGCAAGGCTAAAATTGCCCTGACAGGTACCTCATCGCCGGGATCTGTCTTCGGTTACCTCCACGCGGATATCGATAGACATTCTGCCAGGGACAACAGTCTGATAGCCACGGTCGCTGATGACCGGGACAAACGCACAGACTCTACCCGATATGGAGCAAACGACAGCAATTTGCTGTATCGACCACATCGCATTCACCTCCTTTCCTCAGAAGCTGCTTGAAAGTCCTACAGAAGGCTTCTACTATAAGAGATAAAAATAGCATAAGTGGGGGGACGAGTGATTTCTTGCTCAGCGCTTTGCAGGTCCAAGAAAAATAAGCCATCTGGTGCGGGGCTTCCCGCCAAGACCTCCGACACTCCCGAAATCTGATTGGCCCGCTTGCCGCGTTCCTTTAAGCGAATCGGTTCGTTTTGAAATACGCTTTCCATCTTGAAACTGGAGGTGTTGCTGACCGAGATTCCCCTGCAGATAGGGACGAGACTTTAGACTTCTAATCATAGCATAAAACAAAACCCCCTCCAGAATCATTGTACATAGAAGCTATACTGCCGGTCCCGATGCCTAGAACGTGTTTAGAATCTTGACCAAAGGCAGCAAAGGTCGAGCGGTGCAGTCTAGAATAGGAAATGGAGCTATGAAGCAGGTGCTTACTCGTCTGATACTGTAATAACAGAAGAAATATGGATTTATATTGTTGGTAATTCTACAAGAAAACCCTTTTACGAGCCACGTAGAAAGGAAGAAAATTTTAGAGTCTAGCAATGCGAGTCTTCAGCGCTGCTTCCGGAATAATAGAGTGAGTTTATTTGAACTATCTGCTGTCTTGATCTGGTGCTTCCTATTGATTTTGAGCCTCTGTCAAATCTAACCGGTATCAATTGGATCGAAATGAAAATCAGGAAATGGAGGAAATCCATGATGCCAATTGATGCTTCCGCTCTCTTACCAACCAATTCTTCTCTGGTGTCAAAAGGATTTGTTCTAAGCGCTGGTTTAATATTGATACCTGAAGAGTAAACGAGGCTGAGGTCTTGGCAAGATTCACGCACGTCTACAAGCGCAAGGACAACAAAGACGGAGACCGTGTGAAAAGAGATAAAACAAAAACTTGTTTAGTAGCGTTCGTTTACTAGGAGGAGCCAATATAATAAGAATTTGGTGTTGGCCATCGATTTCAAGTCTAGGAGCTGGTTGGTTTTGATTACCAGAGGCGAAATTAAATCTTCTGCTTGAGGATACCCGGGCGCCTATTGTGAAGAGAAAGGCTGAATAATTATGGCAAGGAATCGCCATACACATGTCTTGTATCCGTTTAGACACCCGATAGGGCATTCTAAGGGTGTATTGAGTTCTCATTTATCAGAGTAATGAATTACAATAATTTTCCGTATGGCGGCTTCGCTGTCGGTAAGAGTATGCCTCATATAGAACGTGTCTTCCGGAGTATTAGGGACGAGGGATACGTGATATATAAGGGATATGGAAAGGTTATTTCTAAGGATAAGGCAATCTTCCAAAACTCATGCTTTGCTATGTTTCTTTTCTGCATATTAGTCCGCTCCGTATTTTAGCATTCTAATTTAATTCTTTTTTTTTTCATTCCCTTATCTTCCGAATCAAACGTGATGCGGAAACATCGAGACCTTGTCCTCGCTCCATTGGCAAACATTCCGATGGCTCCTAATCACTCAAGCCTACCTCACTACACAGCCCCGGCGTCTCCTCCCGATTACAAAAGGATTGATTCTGTGTGGGAGTGTGATACATTAGGGATTTATAACGCACTGTCAACAAGAGATGGCTCCGATTCGGACTATTCGAGAAAGACGAAGTCACGGCGCTCACGATCCTCATGTGGCTGGAGCCAGGTTGCAATCGTGGCCACAGCCATATATTCCACACTTGCATCTCTACTATTCATCGTAATCGCTCTTACCCGTATCCATTGGGGCATAGTGCCATTTTCAATCCGTACAGCGTCCTTCATATCGGCCATTATTTCGAAAACCATCGAAATATCCTTTGTCACAGTTTTCATTGCGTTTATGGGTCAATTCCTAAGCCGTAAGGCCACCAGCCCAAAAGACTCAGCAGGGGTCGATTTGTCCGATCTTCAGATGAAAATGTGGATTATTCAGCCTGGAAGCTTACTCAAAAAAACATCAAACATCCCAATAGCAGGGAAAAATGGCTAGGATTCTTGCTCTTTTTGTCTCCCTAATTTCACTACTCTATACTACGGCATCAGACACTCTCGTCTCACCTAAATTACAAATTTCGACCGGCCGGCAGCCTTTGTATGGACTCGTCAAAAACGACTTCGGCGATCTTGACGAAATCACGAATAGTTGTCCGGCTATCCTGGCAAATAATGAAGATCCTGACTTTGACGATGGAGCCTCATCTCAAGCGTGTCTCGATGCGCAGAGTTCATACCTTGGCAACGCGGCTCTATCCGCTTTTTTCAGGCTTGGAATCAATATCGGCCAGCGTATCATCGCGACCCTCGGCAAAGACCAGCTGCGCATGCTGTACTTGATACGACCTCCTACAGGGGCTCGTGGCTCGACATATCTGGGAAGGATGTGTCAACAACGTCACTTTGGCAATGCCACATGCCGGTTTAGCGGATTCCCTGAGGAACTCATCGATCAACAATATAATCCAGCCACCCCAGGTTGGAGTCGGAGAGTATAGCGTAACCGCGTCCGTAATTACTCCCGCTATAAATGTTTTATGTACTGCCTTGCTTGAAGAACAAACTAGGTGGTTTTTAGCGCCGCACAGGACTTACGATGACCTCCCCATGGCGAGCGGGTCAGACGTAATGGCACCCTAGATCCACAGATAGCTCGGATGTTCAACTTCGATCACAAGCCCGACTACACGACTTCTTCGGAGGACGCACTAACTAATATAACGACTTTCGAGTCTCCTCGGTTTGAACTACCTGAACGGGCAACGATGGCTGGTCAGTGCTTACCTGGGTGAATGACGGCGACTATGATCCGTCTATCTATGTGCTCACCACCAGAAATCATTACAGTAAAAAAACCGATGGATACGCTTTGTGTAGCATTAAGCCATTTATATCCTCTGTGTGCTCCTCAGAATATCAGAGCACAGGGCCTCAAGGGTATCGCGAGTTTGGACTGCTCAGAGGGAAACGAATTGGCGTATAGATACGTAAAGGGCTCTCAATTTGCAAATGGAAATCAGCTCGTCTTAGACTGGATTCAGACGGCTAATTTCAGGATCTTAGAAGCTCAGGTTTCAATTGGATACTACCTGATAGTACGGTCTGGAAGATAGCACCTTAAACAATCTCCTATCCTATCTGGCACTTGATCTCCCGACTTCCCAGCTTAGCCATGGGTATCCTTCCTTGCAGAAACGGTCGCAGTCGCATTTGCGCATTCCCTTCTCCTTGGTCAAGAGGGTCCCCCTTCAATCATGACTATCATTATGACCCCCAATCGCCAAGCAAATTAGACAAATTTCACGCCGTTGGTAAGCAAACAGTCTATGCTTCCGGTGCGGCAAATCACTGGGAAGCGCTTTTTACGTTGTGCTGGTCTCCGTTTTTCTAATTAACCTTTCATGTCTGTCATATTTTACTCTCGCTAGTATCCCCGGCTTTGTCAAGATTGGACGGAATCGGAGAAGCTCTTAGGCTTGCTTCTTGACCCAGTTACCTCAAAAGATTTTCGGGGAGGTCATGGGAAGCCGATTAGGATCGAACTCGGCCAAAATCCGATTCACAAAGAACCGAGAAGTCTTCAGCAGTCCTGCATCAAGTACAAAATTATCATCCTGGACGAATCAAGGTCGAACAGCAGATTTGGCTCGTGAAAGATGTTCATTATTGGCGTGCCACGCGCAGCAACACCATCAATATCCAATAGGTTTCTTGCTTTCTATGATTGTACATAAGCCACTTTTTTTCTCTTTCAAACCAGTTAACTCTGTCTGTCTGCCAGTTTCTTTCTTTCTTTTTTTTTCTTATCTCGAGCGGGTATTCGAAATAAATCATTAATGAAGGGCATGTAAAAGTCGCTTATACTCAGTTGTTTTTTTTCAACGATTCCCCCGTGAACTAGATTCGTATCAGATATACCCAGATTTTTAAGTCGTCGGCCCTAACGTATATGTTTCCGCATGCTTTCATGACGCAATAGAAGGTTCTTTTGACCCTCCGATTTGTCTGATATCATATTACGTGATTGCTTTGAATCCTTAAATGAATAACAGCGTGAACAACTCCAGCCAGAGCTTCTGGTCAACCGTTTCCATTTTCGAAGTACAGCCGCCGTTTAGATCACTAATATGAAATATTTAGACTCGCCTCTGATTCGACGGATAAATTATAAATTTACATATGGGAAATTAAGGCCCAAAGCTATTGTAGTTTGCAAGGGTAGTTCTGCACTGGCTTTTCCTTCCATTAATTTTTCCTCTTCCGGTAATTATCGATTTCCCGAATTCTGGGATAAAGAGACCGTGCGTTTTAGAGCCATAGTACAAAGCGAACAGTTGCGATTTCAAGTAATAAGCCATCATGCGAGTGTATCCATGAATTTAGAGGTCTGTTACCATGTTGAGACTTTCTTTTCTGTAATAAATTCGCGTTCTTGAGTATGATCGGACATTATTGAGATAACCCACCAATGAAATTCTAGCCGTCCCGATAACGCTACAGTAGAAGCTCAATCTAGAAATATTGAGACCTCGTTTAAAACCCCAGCGGGTTTTCGGGAAGAAACGCGAGATTCAGGATCTTGCTGTTGTTTTTCATCACGGCGGCAACTTCCTCCAAAAATACAACTCTGTCCAAATATGGCCTATGTTCCATTTCTGAAGATCGTGGATGTCAGGTATTCAGGGTAATCACACTTAGGCACGCGCTGGGGAGATCCTAAATATTAGACGAAGCTGAGGCTTTTATAGTGATGAACTTCGAAGAAAGGAAGCCAGAATAGACCCGGAATATGATTAGACGTTAAAAAGAGTTGCCATCTATTGCTTCTCGCGTAGAAGATCGATTACAATTCCTTATAATCGTTGGGAATCCGCGTCTGCCTTTTCCTGCATATTTTGCCCTACAAGCGAGATTAAAGCCCGCTTGGGCACTATCGCGCGCCTAATTCTGGCTGTTGAATTGAGGAATCTTTCATATACTGAGTAAGGCTAATGCTCTCCGCCAGACAACAAAGATTGAAAAATCACAACAATCTGCAGATTGCTCCCGCTGGAATCCTATTATGTT
Organism: Pezizomycotina sp. ARF18; assembly: GCA_002224055.1. Classification (NCBI taxonomy): domain Eukaryota; kingdom Fungi; phylum Ascomycota; species Pezizomycotina sp. ARF18. Next base: position 37,787 of record AZLU01000194.1, read on the forward strand.
GGCGCTGAAGAACAGGTTGCCGCTAATTTAATTATCGTTGTGGATTCTGTAAATTTGATATCCAGCGGTCTATTTTTATCCCCTAACATTGCTATTGCAAGATGGCAATTTCTGGTCAGAAAACAGGATGATGGAAGGATAACTAAATATATAGCCCTGGATAAGACCGTCTTCTTTGAAAGGACATACTGTGCCTTGGGACGCCTTTCTATCTTCGTTTATATATTACCTTTTTCTTTGTAACAGTCTATAGTTCATGATCGTTTCTTTAGTGAGGAAGGAAACGGAGCCTCATTCTTGCTCCACTCGCTTACATTCCCAAATACAATGATGGGTTTAGTCCACTTAGTATTCTACTACAAGATCCGATACCGATCTAAGAAGAACTCCGTCGTCTTCTTCCAATTCCTCCAGATCTTCTAGCTCCTCGCGCTTCTCGTTTCAGGGCTATGAGTCGGTACCTACCGACGATCCCGATGTATCCGATTTGCCGTTGTATGAAAAACCGAATCCGCCTTCGAAAATCGAACGCCATTACAACTGGGTCCATGCTGCGATTATTATAGCGGCAGTATATTCAACCGTTGGCTCCCTTGCTTTCCTTATTATTGCTCTCGTCGGCGTTCAATGGAGCATTAGGCCCTCTTCCCTTCGAACTGCGGATTTTGGTGTGGCGTTCCTTGCCAAAACCATTGAAATCTCTTTCGTGGACAACCTTCGTTGCCTTATCGGCCAAGTGCTGGCCGCAGGGCCACCAATATTCAATACTCCCAAGGTATTACCCTTTCCGAGCTTGCTCTAAAGATGTGGGTAGTACAACCTGGTAGCCTGTTCACAAAGCCTTCCCATTTTCCCCTAGCAAGGAAGAGTTGGTTGGGGCTATGGCTTTGTTCCTTTCGTCGATACCATTGGTATACACCACAGCATGCAATACTATTGTCTCGCCTCGACTAAAAACGACAACCTCGTCAAGGCTCTGTCGGGCATTGTGCGGAACCCTTTCGCCAAACGCGCCTAGCCTTGATAATTATTGTCCGACGGTCAGCATATGGAATAAAGACGGTAGATCCGCACAGATGGACCCTGCTAATTGTAGCTCCCTGCAAAGGAGCTCCCTTGGTCCTGCCAACTTATACGCCTTCCTTCAAACCTGGAATGAATCTCAAATATCATACGAGGGTACGAAAAAAGCCGACCCCGGCCCATGTTGTCTAGAGTCGACGTCTTATACCGGTTCCTGGCTGGACTTATCAACAACCAAACCTGGGCTCAATAATGTCACTCTCGCCCTGCCGCATGCTGGGTTACCTGATGCTGCACGAAACAACTCCCTCAATCACATTATCCAACCATCACAGAACGGAATCGAAGGCTACACAGTTAATGCATCCATTCCGAACCCGCAATCAATGTGCTCTGTTATCCCATTGGTGATCCCACATGGTTCTGACAATGGATTCTGTGGACTGCCGGCGCGAGGGGTCCTTAGACCGAAGATTGCCCAGATATTCAATTTCAACTCCAATGCTGCGTTCTCTTCTGAATCTAGAAATTCCATTCAATCCACTTTCGAAGCCCCAAGATTTCTAATCGACTCTGGCGCTTGTCATATACCTGGGCAGATAATCTGTTCTTCGATCCTCATTCTATCTCCTCATGACGCCGCCAGACTCTGAACCCACAAAAATTACTGATGAGGGCTTCGTAATGTGCAGTATCAGAGGATTCCGTACTTCGGATTGTTCGACGCAGTACCAGAGTACTGTCCGATAGGGGCCTTGCCACACTGAACTGCCCTGAGAGCAATGAAATGGCTTTATCGCAACTCAAAACACCTGGTACCTCCGGCTCGAGGCTACGCATCGCAGAACCGAGGCCGTCCGAATAACCCTTTCCCTTTATCAGAAACATGCTCATGGAAAATTTAAAAGCCACAGGCCTGGGTGTTACTTATGAATATGCTCCTGATGTTTCCTTTCAAAGGCTGCTCAGTGAACTAGCAATCGATACTTTAAACTCAAAGTTAAATCCTCGTGCCCCTCTCTTTCAGAAGCACTGGCCGTCCTTTTAGCACACTCGCTTCCATTATTATCTCGAGGGGCGCCATTAAACCCGTGTACGAATACCATCAACCAGTATTATCTTACGACGATTACGACTTCCATATGTCGGATGATGCGTTAGGAAGAATCCCGTCGCCATTCGCGAAGGATTATTTTACGCCACAGTCACGCAAAGCGGATACAGCTCCGGTGCCGCCAACTATTGGGAGGCATTGTTTTTTCTTTGTTATGGTCTGGGTATTTCTGGTCAGTGCTACATGCCTACTTTACTTCCTCCTCGTGCCTCGTACTAGAGGCTTCATTAAGGACTGGATAGAACCTGAAGAACTACTGGGACTTCTACTTGATCCTGTTACTTCGGAGGACATGCGTGGTGGAAGAGATGGGAAACCGGCAAGGATGGAGCCGGGCCCAAGTTCGTTGAACTCGCATAGGGATGGGAAATCGTGGGCTCTCCTGCGACCAGATACAAGAATCGTCATTCTTGACGAATCCCGGTCGAATAGCGGTTTTGGCTCTTAAAAAAGCCGCGACAGCAGCGTAGCAATCACGACGCTAGACAATGCTGGCGTACAAGTTTTACAACGCTTCGTCTTCCCCAGTTGACATGCTTATTGCTTTGTATCTTATCTCCATGCGGAGTGTAGATTGTTTGGCTCATCACATGAGTTGCAGTGTGTGACCTTCAAGGCAGACTGTAAGCAGCCTAAGAGGTGGCGATTTATGCGTGCAAACTTCTCAAGCGTTCCGGTGATCAAGTAAAGGCTCGCAATTAGAACCGTGGCCCCTTTTTCTCCTTGGTGCCTCTCACATCTTTTCTTATCAATAATATCTGCAAATAATAAAGGATAATTTAATGGATTTGTCGCACACTTTTCTAACGACGTTGTATAGGAACAGACTTAAATGTAAGATACAGCTCGTGGTTGTTTCTGGGTTACTTTCCTTTCGCAAAGACAGATACTACGGCCTCGCTTGTCAATATCTATCGGCTCTTCTCGAAATACCATTTTGACACACGATATTCGTCTCACCGACAGAATTTCTTCCTACCTCTTCGAATAACTCTCTTGGCCCTTTAAGCGGGAATATGTATAGGACGTACAAATTTTTCTTCAAACTTAATGAGTCACCAAATAAGAACTAATGTTAATGTTGGGGGCTCCGTAAAGTCTCTAAGGCCCTTCTGCTCTCAAGGTGGCGAGCAAACCTCGAAAGAACGGAAGAATGTGGTCGGAAAAAGATCGCACTCATCGTGTCAGCACTATGAAAGTCTCCCATATGGGTGGATTGCTGGCGCTTTCCACAAGGTGAAATGGAAACCTGATCATATTGGCGAGTTTTTGAACGAGGCCTCAGGCTTTTACTCAATTATATGTATGAAGAAGTGACCTCGAACCTAACAGTGTTTTTCTAGATACACCTTCAACCACGTATCAAGAATTGAATTTGAAGGAGGAACTCCCCCCACTCGTGGTGGCAGCGAAGAAGTGCGACGAGGCTGGCTGCCACAAACTCAGAGAATTCAAATCAATTGCCCACACGCCGATGTCGTAGCAGTGTCTTAAAGCCTATTGGCGATGAATTCAGTAGCACTGTGCTTCAGTACGTGTAACGCATGCATATAACTAGAGACCATTGTAAATGACTCTACGGAGCAAAAGAATACAAGAAGAAGCAAGAATTGTAAAGCTTGGAGATTCTTTCGCGATTTGTCAGTAAACTACGATCATGGTGCATTAGGACGAGTTCTTTCAATGGCAGCACACACCTTTTGTGGTATCTATAGACTCTTAAAATTTATTGGGTCTTCATTAGAAGTATGAAATGTGCCTTTTTATGAGACAATCATGATGAGTCGTTGGAAAGCGAGAGAAATCTCCCATACCTTAGCCTTGCGCTCTAAAATCTTAACACTTGATTAATTGCCTGTGTTCCGTAGAGGCTTCGATGCCGCTATGTTGGCCTATAGGCTGAGTCAAGACTCACGGATTGCCTTGTGGTATCAGGTCTTCGTGGACGCGGATAGCGGAAAGGGCCCTAGACGAAAGCCTTCTTCCAACTGCTCGAGGAATATGGCTTATAAGCGCCGACTTGAAAGCCAAACAACTGCAGTAAACAAGGCTGAAGGCAACGAACAACAAATAGAATCTGTGAAAACGAACGTGGAAAACATTGCTTTTACCTTGGACAACTAAAAAGAAATGTTTGCAATGTTACCACTCATTTCCTGCAGGCCTGGTGTCGAGAATTTTTCATACGAGCTACGAGCCTAATTAAAATCTGCCTTGAGGTGGTTTTCACGCGGCTGTGGTGCCAAGGAACGTGAGGAGTCTAAAAACTTTTGACCAGCACTGCGTTATGGACATTGAAGACCTGAGTTTGCTGTAGTAAGTAGAGAAATTGAGATTGCCCACCCTACATTCTACTTTCTTAACTTCTGGAACCTGTGATAAACTATTTAGCGGATTAACGACGCTTGGAGATCTTTGTGCTAGCTTTACTCTCTATATCTAGGAAACTTTTATCTCGGATAATATTATATAAAGCCCTTAAAGCCCGGTCTTCCGAGATCCTTACCGTCCCATATCCTCTATTTCTACCTCTCGAGTAAAGCTTAGAGACTTCATGCGCAAATTACGTACCATCCTTCTCGCACCGCCGCCTCATATTCCGCTCGCGCCGAGAAGTTCCAACATTCCTAGACCTGAGCCCACAATGACCTCATCAATCGATAAAAATTTACCGCCGAAGTTGACTTACGATCCCCTTGGTGTCTATGATGCGTTTTCATTACAAAGCACGCCCGCTAAAGGACGTTCCAAAACTTCAACAAAGTCTGGAAGTATTCTAGCAAATTGTGGCTGGTCCGGGATTGCGGTTCTCCTTACGGCAGTGTATTCAACCCTAGCATCACTGATATTTGCCATCATCGCCCTTTTAAGGCTCCAATGGGGCATTTTGCCTACCTCCGTTCGAACCGCGTCATTTTTATCGGCCCTTATTGCAAAAACCATTGAAATATCTTTCGTCACCGTATTTGTAGCGTTTATGGGCCAAATACTGAGCCGAAAAACGATTAGTTTCAAGCCAAGAGTCCGCAGGAATCCGCCTTTCGGAGTTGGCTATGAAGTTTTGAATTATTCAGCTTGGTAGCTTGCTTACAAAGTTTTCGCATTTGTCCATAGCTGGAAGAAGCTGGCTCGGAATCATGGCACTCCTTGTCTCCATGTTGTCTTTGCTCTACACCACGACCTCAGATACTCTTGTTTCGCCAAAACTGCAAACGTCCACTAAACATCGAATGCTATCTGGCCTAGTTCAAAATCAATTTGGAGATCTTGTTAGAATTTTGTACAACTGTTCTGCGGCCATTACCTTGCAGGATGACGACACTAGCGAGACCTCCGCCTTTATGTCCTGTCTGAGTACACATGCGCTTCTACCGAGCTGTCTGCCAATGGCTTTACAGGCTTCTATAGCTATCTTCAGTTATGGAACGCTTCTAAAATTTCTTCCACCGGCAACAACGATCCTCGGGGAAGGCCTGCCCCGCGCACCACTCTGGACTCTGTACCCTTCAGTGGCACATGGATCGATGCATACGGGCAAAATGGTTTCAACAATGTTACCCTGGAGATGCCTCACGCTGGATTAGTTGATACCGCGAGAGATTCGGCGACAAATCATATTATTCAACCAATCCAGGCGGTATACAAGAGTATAGCATAAATGCTTCTATTCAAAGCCCTGCAGTGAACATTATGTGTACTGCACTGAGCGAGGAGCAACTTGAGTGGTTTCTCGCGCAAGATGACCCATATAACCTGAGACGCAACGGAACCTTGGATCCAAAAGTCGCGCAATTATTTAATTTCGACCCTAGCTCCGAGTATGTTACTCCCAATGTCACTGTCACCAACATAACCACATTTGAGGCCCCTCGTTTCTCGACTTACAATACTTTCGCAATCAGTGCATGGGAAAATCAGGGCTTGTATGATCCATCTATTTATTTGCTTGGAGGGCGATATTTCAATGGCGACAACACCAGAAGGTTTTGGACTCTTTGTAGCGTTAAGGGGCTACTTGTTGTAACCTGTTCGTCCGAGTATCAGACCGCTGGCCGGATGATGGGTTCGCTCGCACAGATTGCTCCGGAGGAAATAAACAAGCATATGTACATGCCAAAAACTACCATCCCCCGGTTACCGATCTATTCAGCACGGATCATAATCCCAGCCGAAGTTTTAGAGGACTAACATTTGTGGAGGCAAGGCTATGCAAATCGCTAACGCCGATGAGAATTCCGCTAATCGAATATCAAACTTGCTAATGGAGATGGCGATAGTCACTCCGAAGTCTCAATTGGACCTCCATTGCCCTTCTCTTGCAGAAGCGCTCGTTGTCCTCTGTGCAAGCCCTCTTGCTCTGGCTTCGAGGGGTTCCCCTTTTAGACCTATTTTAATTATAGCTCCAGCACGCCAAATGCCATGGAGGACTTCTACGCTGTCATCACGCAGAGTGGTTATGTTTCTGGCGCCGCGAATGAATAGGAGGCACTTTTTATTTTAGTCTTGGCGGCCGTCTTCATTCTCAACGTTGTATGCCTGCTTTATTTTGCTATCGCAAGGCATCCCAGAGGTTTACCAGGGACTGGACAAAATCAGAGGAACTTTTAGCCGTTCTACTAGATCCTGGTACTTCAAAGATATCCGTGGCACCAATGGTAAATCAGTGAGGATCGAACTTTCGCCTCCTCTCCGATTCTCAGCGAATTCAAAAATCATCGAAAATCTTGGGCCTCAATGCGAAGATTGTTATGCTGGATAAAAAAAGGCCAAATAACGGTTCTGAGCAATAGAAACCAGGTTTGCAAGGCAAAGGAGGTCGTGGGTAGAGAACTATCTCAGCGCAATTAGGCGTCAGCTTACCGGTATATGGCAATTTGGTGCATTTGCAATGTCAGTCTACATTTACTCATATGTATATGAAATATTTCAAGGGGCCCTATACTCATATTGTTGGGATATTTCTATCGGTTATATAACATTCCGTGTGGCCACGCAAGCTCTTCTTAGCAAACTATACGAAACAGACGGAACGCATTGACAGCCGTACTGATGCATCTCGGGAATGCATCGATTACATTCTTGACAGATAGCAAAGGTGGCTCGTTGAAACATTGCTATTAACCTTATAGCCTCTTTTTATTAGCCATGTAGTGGAGCAACTTGAACGTGAGATGCGAGCAATCTTGCTCCTTTCTAATTTTTTAGCAGCCTAATATCTAACGATATCTTCACCTGAAACTTCAGGAATCATGAGTTCTTTTAACCTGAAACCCGAATTGCTGTCCAATTGAAAGTTTAGCTTTAAATTTCATTATAGAGTTGTGGCAACAAAGAAGAAGGACTTTTCTATATTACCAGTTTATTACAGAGATTACTTTCACATCTGGAAGCCTGCTTCTGTCCTCCAAAGCTAAGCGTGAAGTGGCGTGATATCAAGGATCACCGCACTTGAGTTCGCCCTTCTAGGCATGCTCAAGCTTGTCACTCCACAAACCGTAAACCTCCGACCTCCGCTAGATTAGCTTCACTAGAAATCAATAATCTGTAGTTCTTCCCCTAATAACCAATTCCATATCCTTAGCCATTCCAAACAAAAGGAGAAAAAAAAAGCGCTCCATCAATCTATCAAAGAATCACTTTTCACACCAGAACTCACTTGGCTCTGTTATATCCCAAAACTACAAAGTCTCAGATATGTGTAACCATATCTGTCTCCGCGTTCACGACGCTTGCCGAGAGCGCTTCGGTAACGGGCAAGTCGAGCGCATTAGGTTCCCCGAGGCACCTTGCGACTGCAATGTCGAAAAGTTCTCAAGGGTAATACTCACGCGTTGCGACGAAGGTCCCGATGCACGTTACCCGCCTAAGTCTTGCAAAGACTGCAACATGATTAAGATAGCGCTGCGCGATATAAGCATACATATATTCGGTACGATGAGGCTCAGGGACATCAAGGCGTGCGAAAGTTACGTGTATGATCAGCTGCGGGCACGGAAATACATTGGCTCAAGAGAAAGAGTATGGAGGTCGAGCATGAACAAGGATAATTCACCGGGGAGGTGCCACCTAGAAATGGGCCGTTCAGAGGCAGCAGGCAGAAGACGAGATATGTTAACGACGAGGAAGAGGGGGATGGCAATAGGAGACGAAGCAGCGATGAGGATACCCTGGTCGGCAGCGAAGACGAACAGTAAAGAGGGGGAAAAGTCAGTCAGATATTCTTAAAGAGAGGAATCAAAACAACTGTTTGGCATTCATTATTAGCTGCATATTAATGGCGTCTCGGCGAATATTATATACTCTTACAATCACTTAGGCACACTCCCAAGGATCTCGATAGCTTCTAGTTAGAAGCTTAAAGGTTGAGAGGCATTGGTTCGGCCAACTAGATATGAACTTAATATTTTTAGTCTGAATTATTTTACCTTCGGATATCTTTACAAAAAAGCAAATAAATTAGTTCAGCTTTACCTTGACTTGGGCGTCTTGCGATTCACATAAAGGATGAGAACTCGCTCCCCCCCCCCGGGGGGGCGACTTACCAGAAATACGAAATATAGCACTTTCCCCTGCGTCATCGTAACCAATACAAGATCCGTTAAGTAATAAAGCATAACGATCGTTGATAGTGGGTGCAACATTGTGAACCTTTCCCACGGAGATTGCTTCCGACAGGAGCGTCGTGTGGAAATCCCGACCGGAAGTCTTCCACGTTGATGCTAAAGTAATAACTTGATAGGGCCGAGCAGATACCAAAACCACTATAGTGATTCCCTGCCGCCTTGTCGAGCCATGAACAGAAAAACAACGCCATCAATGATCGTTTAGCTTTCACTCGAGAGGAACTTGTGCCCATATTAATGAAAGGAAGAGTAATTGTAGAAGTTCCTTGGGGCCTATATTACCCACTGGAAACGGGTTTGAGCCATTGGTTTATTCAGACGGCTTCTTTTCTCCCGTGAGTGCGAATGTATGAGGTCGGTTAAATTGTCGGGATTTTCCAAGTCATTAAAATCATCGGAAACCCACCCAAGCCATGCTACATCGTAATGCCACTGTTAAAGCGCCTAATATGTATTCTGCCTGACAGAAGTACGGCGGTTAGGTTTATCGAAAAACGTTTAAAAAAAAAAAATCGGGCGAAATTCCGGTTCACGATGCCAAGCGGCCCGTGCGTTTGTCAAAAGGAAACCCTGTATCTCTGTGAATTCATCGCTTATAATTTATGGCCAATTTTCAAGCTTCCTTTCGCCTAGTATCATGAATAGCAGTACCAGGGTTACAAGTCTACAGCTTAAACATGAAACAAGGAAATAAACGGCGAAGCTTCTTCCGGAACAGTACATGCGGGCATTAAGGATCGCCACTTTATGCCAAAGATAGATCTGAAACGCCTTTTTTATATCTGGTTGCTGGCCGAAGCCTGAAATTTGAATAGCCCCAGAATGAATTAAGTTCTAATTCATTGAGTTATCGGAATAATAACGATCATCAGAAGGGATCTTCTTAGTTATATCGTCGAAGATAATACTTTCTTGTTTGTGGACGCCGAGTAAGACGTCCAATTAATTATAACTGAGAAAGAGGAGTGGAACTGAACTCTTAGGAATGATCACAGTTGCAACGGTCCAGGGCTTACGGGAATTTAGAAGCTAATATCGTCGTATCGGACTGAACTGCAAAGTAAACGCTGCTCATGAGCCGGTCAAAGCTCCCATTGGTGGTTTCGTCTGGCCTCGGCAGTAAAGTGCGGCGGTGGGAAGATATGATGATCAGCGGGCGATACGCTCCTGGGATCTCTTGGCCTAAGCGAAAAAGACACCAGCATTGACCCCTCGACTTGCTTAGGAACCTTGAGACGAGTTTCCTAATTCCGCAAGGATCTACGAAGTAAGAAGCCATGTGCTCTTACTCCAGAGCTTCCATGCACCCTCGAAACATCAAAAGGAATTTTTTACTGTTTTCTAGACGCTATATTGAAGTGAGCAATCCGTTTTCTGCGTAGGCTTTTTACATGATCGTTTTATTTAGATTCAGTACAAGTCAGGCAATAAGCCAGAGAAAACTGAGAACCCTAAAAAGATTGGAAACCGGGCTGTAATCATAGCCAGAAAAAAAAAATTACACGCCTCCGGCTTTTTTTTTTGTTTTTTCTTGTTGAAAACCGCCGTATTTTTGCCATTAATGCCCATATCACGCTGGTTACCTAGTTCCTTATTACACCTGCATGGATACTGATTATGCGAGTGGAGAAGGTCTATACCCGGATTACCAATGTACTTAGATGTGAGGTGAGCTGCATAGCTTCTATAGCGACAGTTTTTAGTAACGGTGGTACCACTCTAGACCAAGCATGGGCATTTAGGCCAACGGGGCTGTCAATTAAACGTTCGGCGTGGGAAATGGCTTAGGGCATAACCTCGATTTCCTCTCCGTTTCTCTGGCCTTTCCAACTGATAACTTAAGCTATTAGTGCAGAGGCCTATTTAGCAAGATTCATGGCAATTCTTGCGTTACGTGCTAATTTCGGCATTTATGGACAAGATTTTGCGGTCAAAACGGGGACCTGTTTGGATTGTAGAAATATTCAAAGATGTTTGACACCCGCCTATAGGTAGACTGGATGTCAGAGATAATCGCAGCCTTATATTTGCCGAGCCTAGAAGTTATATAGCTTCTACAGACCTCGAAGGTGCATATGAACTCCGTCCCCCCCCCCCCCCCGGCGAAGGAAGTCTCTACGACGTCACTCGTTCTGAACCATATCGTATCCTAGATAGTCTTACAGCGCGAACCTTGGCCACCATTTTATATTCCGATTGTCGTCGTTTTTGTACATCCGAATTTCCTCGAAATACTCCAGCCGTTTCGTCTCATCTTCAACTGCGTATCTCTCTTCGTTTTTACTTATTTACCTCCCCGTTCTTTCTCTAATTTTCCAAATCTTTGTGGTTGCCTCGATGACGTTTGCAAGATCTCAATACCTCGATCCCGAACACATCAGTTGCTAATATATTGAACGACCCGATCAATTCTTTTTCGGTGCTCATTCTCGAATCCACATAGCTTCACATTGCTTGACAACTTCACTGATTTCTTCTTTTCTGGTAACGATATATATATCGACTTCGAATAACAACCATGAAAGTCTCCACAAGAATTTGACACGGCTGGCCGCCGTTTCTCTCCTCTTCTTCGCGAACGATACCGCAGCTTTCTTCCCGACGAATCTTCTCTCCGGTGCCGGCCTGTTGGGTCACTCCCACACTCAGATTACCCGGGACGCCTTATCGAAGCTATACTTGGAGCTCTTCCAGGTTCCGCTAGGAGACACTCCCAAGTCAATGGCGCAGGCTCGCGACGCTATCGCTGCCGCCAACGCCGACGTCGACAAAGACCAAGAACACGGAGCGAAGCATTTCGACGGCGAGTCATTTCCTGAAGGCCAAGACCGCCTTATAGAGTTAAGGCAAAGTGCATCTTCAGATGGTGAGAAACAACGACGTTAATGGCGCGCAGACGAGCCTTGGGCAGGCGCTCCATACGTTGCAAGATTTCTATAGCCACAGCAACTACTTTGAGATGAAGGAGGCGCACGCACCCTTCCTGCCTCTGCCACATTTAGGCATGGAGGCTATACCATTGCTCGATTAGCCGAATCGGTCAATACCTGCACGGACTGCGATGACGACAGTGGTATTCTAGGCTTCCTGAAGAAGCTTGTTACTTGCCCCAATTGCGCAAAGAATGTCGAACAGTCTAAACTTACGAGCGGCTACTATTCCGGTGAGGATAGGGTCAAGACAAACACCCAAAGTGCTCACACGGCGGACCCTTCGACGGTAGCAGCGGCGAGGATATAACAAGTCGTGGACAAGGGATCAACAAGGACAGCTCCAGTTGTAAATTTAGTCCGCACTACCATTTGCACGTGCAAGTTGCGACTATGGCGGAACAAGCATCGATAATGTTCATCAAGGACGCTCTCACACGTTTTAACGACGAGCATGTGCGGGCTTTTTTCGGTGCTGATGGAAGCGCGACGGTTGTACGGAGTCCGGAGTCGAACAGCCAATTCAACGAGTCGCTGGTTGACGAAATTCCGACTACTACTCCGACCACGACATCACAGAAGCCTAGGAAGACCATCAACGTCGCGAAGCGGGGAGCTTCAAGTTATGAAAAACCGCACTGGTCCTTCGATAGCGTGGCGAACGTTCCGAAGGGTGGTCGCGTCTTCCTAGATGCTACCGCTGACCAGAGTCATGTTAGCGAGCACACGCAGCGCATGTAGCTCACATGGCAGCCCACCATCAGGTGAAGGTTAGTGCTGTTGTAGCTGCAGGGTCCGCTGGAGCGGCGGCATACAGTGCTATGACGCACCATTCCGGTGGACACTTGTTCAAGGTTTACGGTGATGAAGAGCAGCATATCGAACATTTCAGTAATTCCGTTGCTGCACCGCATACCGTTGACATCGCCTTCATTCACGACGCCTTTACCGACGCGAAAAGGTCGTTCGAATTCGAAATACCTGTAGATTCTACGGTCGGGAACGTCTCCTTCATCGCCAGCGGCGTTGATAAGCTTACCGTCATGGCTCCAAACGACAAGACTTATTCCTCCGCGGCTGGTTCTTCTACGGAAGGACCGGTCAAAATTGTTGATTTAAAAACCAACAAGATGATACAGATTGGCCTAACCACGCCAGGCAACCACAAAGTCATCATATCGGCTTCTTCCGCGTGTTTGGCCTCTGAGTTTACTCTAACCGTCACCGGCACTTCCTACTGGACCTCACTCACTTCCACTTTGTTGAATTAAATGGGCGACCGGGCCACATGGTTACTACCGAATCGAAGGGGCACCGGTAGCTTCACCAGGCGATTTAACAGTCGCATCGGCACTCATGTCCGGGTCGTACACGACCGCTTCCTTTTCTTTCCGCACGCCCTCCGGAGAAATCCTCTACGATAACGTTCTCTCAGACCCGGAAGTGGTCTGGAAGGGGAGCAACCTTCCGACGAGTTCCTCGCGCCGTATGCTCAGGATGATGTATCTTTTTCGTTCCCTATGGACCTCATGGATGAAATCATGGCGTACGACCCTTCCTTTCTGAACATGACATCCCTGGATCCACATTTTCCAGCATGCCGTTGCCCGAGATCCAACAGCCGTTTGTAGTCCACGTCACCGGACGCGATGTATCTGGATCGACCTACCAGCGCGTGGTACCGCGAACATATACCCCAGCGAGCATCCTCATTCAAGCTCAGAATCTCCCGGAGACCTTCGCCACGACAGGGAAACGGTCTACAATTTCAGGATAACCAACGCCGGAGATTCAGATATCGTTGACCTTACAGCGCGGACAACCACGGCCTTTTCTCTCGAGTATCTCCATCGACAATTCAGCTCGCAAAGGTGCCAGCAAGCTTGTTCAAGTCACGATAAGGCCACACGAGGGCGATGCCTCAGGAACAAACAATCTGATCGTCACGGCGACGAAGAGGAAAGGCGGATGCAAGAATTACGTGGTTATTAGCAGTCACACAAGACCAGAAAATCCAGAGTACGAGGATACGGACGGTAGTCGGAGAGCAAAAGGTGGAAGTTGACGTGATGAACGCACACGCCGAATTTGAGAAAACGGCCAACAACTCTGCTCCCACGGCGACCCCTGTGCCATACCAAAGCTCAAGCGCGCGGGTTTCATCCTTCACGTCGAAAGCTACCATTTCAGCTGTGGTCATTCTATTCCTTATGTTCGCTTTCATGTAGAGCTATACTTAGCCTTAGCAGTTTTTCGTCTTTTTTGTCTCTTTCGTTTTTAATATTGAGCTGTGTCACGGGACGGCGTTTTTGTTTCGGGAGTTTCTATTATAATAGCATTTCTTTTCCGGAATACCGGCCACTTATGCCACAGGGAGTTAGAATGTGTGTGCATTGTTACTTCACTAAAACTACAAGTTGCTTGATAGCTCTTCTCATGTTCTGCTTTGCTTTTGTCTTGATTTTCTTCCCTGCTGTTTTCCAATGCTCTTCACCATATTCGAATTATCAAATGATGTATCTCTATATTAGTGCTCTCGAATTAATACGTAATAATATTTGTAAATATACTCTTTCTTCAAGGCAATATAACTGATAACGATTATCACAGTAATAAAATGCCCCAAAATTACTCCTTATTTTCAGTGGCCGGACTAGCCGCCAAAGCTTGCGTCATCCCTTCCCAAGAATCCTCCAAGTAACCCCACTCGACCAACATGGCGTGCATGTCCCACCACTTCTGCTGATAGTTCTTCGCGTCGACGCCCGACCACACCAGACAATCCAGTGTTCGGCAATCTTCCTCCACTATGTCGCACTCGTCGCAGTCTTGATCACTCGACAGTCTGTCGCAGCGCTGTGCTTCTATCGCGGCCCATATAATTTTGGGGCAGTCGCACCCGGCTATGCCTGAACTGGGGTCCTCGACGAGGGTACCTTTACCACCGCCGAGTCCGCAAGGACGCGTTAGTTTGAAGGTCATTCTAACGCACATCTTTGCGAGCCCGAATATATTCGTCTAAAATCTAGGAGTTCGGTATCTTTCCGGCGTAGAACTTCGTGTTTTCGCAAAGGTAGCCAAAAGGCCAGCTGGGCACAATTGTCTTCGCGTTTATACACGATTTATTGATTGTAGCTTGCTTGTAGGAGAAATGCTCGCGTAGGCTCGCGCAGTACAGTCTTCGGTCACTCTTTGGAGATCTGGTATCATGAACTGATTCAAGTTGTATCTGTACAATGTTGGTCAAACGGTATGTCAAGCGCAACATTGATTTGATACATCGATCCTTGCCTGAGAATGCGTGCGATATCAACATCCTTTTGCCATAATCCCAACGTATTTCACAATACTTTAAGTGAAGTAGCCTGGCTTTGTTGTCCTTCAATGAGTACATTCAGCTCTCGCACCTTTGTTTCCACTCATATATTCGTTTCATCATTATCTAGGAAAGCTGACGTACGTATAGTTGAAAATAATTCCTGGAGCTTGAAACCTTTCGCAAACCGCGAACCTTTATCAAGAAAAAACGAGCAGAATTTTCACTACTCCTAAACAAAAGTTTTTCGTTTTTAAAAGCTGCCGAATAGATAATCCTAGCTAGCTTTCAAGCACTCCCGATAATCCATCTCGGACCAGGATATAGCACCAAAACTCATACCCATAGCGAGAGCAACGTTAATTAAACCCCTACATGTGCCTCTGTATCCTTGTCACGATTTCTGACGCCTGCGTCTGGGGATACTATTTTATTAAAGCTAACAAAGACGTTATCTACTGCTACCTGGGTTGTCGCTGCGCCAAATTAGCCTTCGATATCAGATTTGATCGCTGCAACAAAACGTCCTGCACTGAATGCGACAAGTTAGAGAACTTCACGGAATCTTTCTACAAGAATCCACGGAAGAGACGGACGGACTCACCGAACTCGATATCGCATACATGTTAAACATTCTGCCGCCACAGTTGAAAAAACATGGCGTTCTAGATAAAAGTCCGGACAAATTGTGGGAATCGTGCAGTATCGATGGTGTTTCCTTCTCGAGAAACTTTTAAATAAGCAAACCCTTGAATTTGATATTACTACGGTGATCAAAACCCCAAGTCTTATTTTGCATGGGCTTTGTGTCACCGCCTCTTAAAGTTACTCTCGTATTCTACCACTCGCTTGCTGGTTTAGCGGGGTTTTTGTGCGGGAGACGGTAAATTCGGAACTTTTGCACCATGGCTAAAACATCCACACCGCAATCCCTACCGAAACCACTGCGTTCTACATTCCCCAGCCAGAATTCCATCGTAATTTAATTCTCCTGCTACCTCAATCTCGCTACTTCAGGAGCGAAAATTATTACTCGCGATTTGACATTTCAATCCCCTGAATCTCACAATACAAACACTCAATCTTTTTCCCAAAGCTTCCTACTCAGTAATGTATCAAGTTCGTAACTCACAAAGTTAATAGCTGAGATTTTGGATAGAGATAATGTCACAAAGATGCACCTGACGCAAATTTCTTCCACAAGGTCCCGTCCCTCTGTTCTCAGTACCAATCGAGACGGATATAAATTCCTTGCGGCCCATGCCCGTACAGAACCGGTCCGGTTATCGCTAGAAGAATATCCTCGATCCTTATTTTCTTCCTCCGGTGTTCCTCGTAGTCCATACACAGCGCGCCATAGCTATTGATCCGGTTGCAGAGCCCATGCAGAATAAAACATGGATGGCAGTAAGGGTTGCCGCAGAAGACTGGCTTGGCTTCGTAGACGTAGCCGCGATCGCAGGTGCAGAACGGGGTCTCGATTTTGAGCAGTGCATAGGGATGCCCGTTAGGTTTAGGAACGCAAGGGTGGAAAAAGGTGTAGTAGAAGAAGCGGCACATTTTTGTTTTTGGAGACTCGAGGATGCGCTGCGTGTTTTTTTTTTTTTTTTTTCTAGGAGTGTATGCTGGAGTCTAGGACCGATCTAAGTAAGAGAAGGTACTGGAATTCTCTAAAATGCAGACGGTAGACTAGAATGACACCGGAAAAATTTTCCGAAGGCTCACATAAAAGACTATGAGAATATAGGTTACCACGAAAAACGCGTTTGCTCGAAGAACGCAGCTTTGCTTCGGATTTGGACCATTTTGTTTCATGGTTTCAGTGTTTATTTCAATATCAATTCCGTTTCACGAATCAGAGCCCTTTTCTTTCGATCTTATTTTGAATCTCTGCTACGCAACATACCGTCTAGTCCAGGTTCAATTTCCGCCCATTTATCGCGGTCGAAGTGATACTCTCAATAGTTTCGATGGGCATTTGAAAGCCGAGAGGAGAATTTAGGCAGAAAATAGGTTATGTATCGGCATAGGACAAGAGTGAAACTTTCTGAATGATCGGTATGTTTCAAGACGTTAAGGCTGGTGCGAGCCTAACTACGACAATCATCTGTCAAGCCCCTAAAGCCATAAGCTCCGGTGCGGAAATCCGGCTAAGTTTCTGAGTTTTTGCGGTTAATGTATGAACTCGGAGGTGGGGAAACTGGAGATTTCCCTTTTTTGATATATGAAGCTGGTATATGATTAGTCCCTAGATTTGGTTTTACTCTTAAGCTTAAGCTTACTTGCAGTTGATACGAAATAATATCCACCAGCTCATAAAGGAGATTTGGTAGGAAAAGCAATAATTACCCCTGGAGCTATAGATTCTTAAAGTGCATCTTAATCTAACAAAATCGATTCTGCGGCGGACAATTAGCTGTTTGAAGATATAATATCGCCGTGGTTGAGTTAAACTGGACCGGTGTATGAGTTGGCGTAATCTATCAGGTTGGATCTTATATTGCGACCTACTTCGTCTTTTGTAACCCTAATTTTTTTATTCAACTGACATTTGGATTTTTTTTTTTTTTCAAGCATGCCTGCTTTAGCAGCAGACTGTGATTCTGAGTATAATCAATTTTGGCATGATTCTAGTCCAAGCCCGCACGTTGTATAAAAGGTTCACAACGTTTGATAAAAAGAAAAGATTCCACAGGCTCCCCGAGCATATCATCGAGAGCTTCCTCTATCGCCCGATGCAAGAATGTATCCGTTCCGAAATCCCCTCATGCACCCTCTCCAGGTAGTTCTGGAGACCATTTTTGTGTCATGTCGTTCTTAATTATAAATCTATTATTCCTCGTTCTCTAACGTAGTTATCATGGTACCATTATTCATGTCTGTTGGCCTAGACCAAAAAAAAAAAAAAAAAAAACATCAAGACTAGGGGAGTTCCCCTCCATACATGTAAGTTCTACACCAATAAAATAATTGAACTCTTTTCAACATTATTAAGAGAAAGGATTTTTATAATTATCATTATTATCAATTATTTATTCAAGTTCCTGAAAGCGGTAAACGGTAGATATATATATCAATGGCACCTTGAATAATAATGGTGTTCAAAATAAAAGACGTGCATGCGCGCACATGAAGATAAAAAAAGAGAAATTTTTACCCCAACTCCCCTCCCCTGGAAAATAAAGTTCATAGAGCAAGTCGATTTTGGATTCTCTTAATACACCTAGTTGCAGACGGGAAAAAAGAAACGCTTTGCCGCAGTGTATCTTGAACTCTAACATCGAATTACTCAAGATTGCTGCTTTTGATTAAATTCCCCAAACTTCTCAAACTCCCTCTCGCTAGCTTCATCAAGTATCTGATGCAAGACTCCGTTCCTTTCGAAATTTTCTCGGGCTGTTTCTCGGGCAGCTGCGGCCAAGTTCGATTCTACAGCCGATTTTTCAGCCCCCACATTTTCACAGATGGGAGTGACGTCTTTCGCGCTCGCGAGTTTATGAATAGGGTCAGCGATTTGTGAAATCTTGTTGTATTTGTCAGATGGAATTTTTTAAAACGTTTACCGCGATGAAGCGGGCTTATCATAAAGTATTTGCTGCCATTTCCGATTCATTCGCATGTTTTCGAAACCGCTGAGCACTTATGACATTGGCTATTATCGCAGGAGACTAGGTTTGCCATGAGGGTAAGGACAACCAAATTACAATCTTCTCGAGGTTTAAACCGTTTGATTAATCTTGATTCTCATATCACAACACTCCTTCTCCTTTGAGAACTGCTGGGTATTCGATAATTCGGCTCAATAATAGCCATTGATCACCGTGAGACTTGCAAGGCTCGTAAAAAGTATATGTCGACCGAATGAGGTAACACATCTTAGCTAATCGACTACCGAAGATATTAGGGTACTAGAATCAAAATGTCTTAGAATCGTCGGGTTCTGTGGTTGATTACCGCGGACTGGTGTTTGTTGGAACACTGAGAAGATGTGAGAGTTCGATATGTAGATTGATGTATGTAGATGTGGTTGATGTCCATGGAGATGGATGGGGGGAACGAGGTCCCTTATATACACGGTGCTCTTACAGTGTTATCGTAAGCTATGCGCGGTCGAGCGTATACGTGTGCTCTAGAGTCTACCTCCGCCTCTTATATATCTCAGCAACATCTTGAGTTCAATTAATGCCCAATCATAGCAGGCCGATAACTCCTATGACATAAATATATTAATATAGCTTGAGCTTCGGTGAGTATACGAATTTCAGTGACCGGTTCCAATGTCTCGCATCAGACTCGGTCCGTTCGTGAGTTCATATTGAGTATCGAGAATAAGGTCCATGATGTATTCTTAAACCTAGTCCTATTGTTCGTTCCCATTATCTCGCTCCCCAGCAGATATATTAGCAATACCACATTTTTACAAGCATAATTTCCATGCTTCATCTTAAGACCGCGAAAATTTACCATTTCGAATGGGCCTGGTCCTGAGAAATGGCCAGAGATAATTTCAGGGGATTGAAATACTTGCGCATGGCTATCGTGAAGTATTGAGCCACAAGTATTGAAAGCTCCTCTACTTTCTTCTCACTGTAGCAATCTTTCGACTAATATAATGAGCAACAAACAAATTTGGGTAAATGTGATCTCCTTAATGCCGTCACCCTTGTGAAAGGATCAGTTAGCGAAGTTTTTGCGCCCTGAGCCCAAAAAATACATCGGATGGAAGTGATGCAACTGAGGTTCTTCGTTCAGGTTGGATGGACTGGCTCTCGTTCAGGTTGGATGGACTGGCTCTTTTTAAAAATCAAGTACCATTATTGACTACTATAGATTAATGAAAAGATTAGAAATATAGAAATATACTACTAATAGATGCCTTCTATCGACACGTGTTCGTACTTATATCAGCAATACCACACTTGAATCAATGGCGAAAATTACTATGACTATGCATTCTTCGTATGTACCTTGTAATCTGCCAACGCAAAAAGCTTCTTTAATCCTTTTCTATTGATTGAATTTTTAATTGGACCCTTTACACGATGCTCCATCAACAATAAGGTGCACTACGAAAGGTGCCCACAAGGCGGACACCATTCTTGCGAAATACAGTCCGGATCCGAGTCAGATTCGTCCATATCCGGACCCATAGACTGACGAGTCCATAAATCTTCGTCTCCCGAGAACCGCTCTCCTCTAGCTTTTTAATGGATGCTCCACGGAGTCGGGATAGAATTTCCATGTTGCTATCGAACTTGACTTGCTCCGGAATCCCTGGAAGCCTTACCTCCTCCGCAAGCAGAGGAAGGAAAGGGCCGCCTGTTCTGCAAACAAACCGCATGGTTTGCATTCCTTTTCAGACGCAAATAAATCCAGCTCCATATCGAAGGTGCTTATTATCGTCTCGTAATTCTCACACTTGCAACCTCAGGGGTTCTGGAGAACGGTATGGCGACTCCGAACGTATCACGATCTTGTTCCCCGTAGTAGGTCACTCCAATGACCCTCCATTCAAGCTTGCCGGCGTGATGAAAAAAGTATTTCCAGTGAATGCGTTGGCACATCTTTTCCTGTCGGTGGCACGATTTTGAATTACCATTTCCGTTAAATATCGGAGGAGCTGTTGGATTGGAATTTTCTCCGAATATGATATAGCAGATAGGTGATTATTATTTCTTAAAGGGGAAAGCACAGCTGTACCATTTATATTCCCTATCCTCCAATTCAAGCTGATGATTTTACAGCTATTATGGGGTATCACACCACGAGGTGGTTGCGACAAATGGGCTCTAGGCATTTGCTATCATACTGGCTCACCTCAGTTCTTTACTTGAATTTGGACTCCTTTTTAATACGATTTCAAGCTATCAAATAGACGACGATAAAGTCTAGAGGCAGTACTATTAATGTTTTTTATCTCCGGTATAAATCAAGTTCAAAACTAGATTTAAAACTCATCTCAAGACATCTTTACGCGCTAGCAACGGATTCGTACTGCGTCGAGAGCAATCACCCAGCCGAAATAAAAAGCTCGAAGATATTTCTGACAATCTAAGCTCCCGATTAGAATTTGGAAAGCACGGGGCGTGTCAAATTTACCAGAAACATAATCTGTAGTCGCGAGAGAGTAATAAAGACGACAGAAACATGATTAGTTCTCCGATTGCTAAACATTTTCATCCAAACCTTCTCCAGTTCTCCCGACCGTTCCAGGGCCCTGGCCTAGGTCTACGATCTCGTCTCTCTCCGTCTAAAACTCGCGGTTGTACCCTTTCCTGCGCCTCACCCCACCCCCACGACCATCTTCTTGCCTTATGAATGGTAACCAATTTTCCTGCGGATAAACTGCGGAGGTTGCTGTTCGATAGCAGGTCGCTGCTTGGAGTCGGCGGCGGATGCTCATACCGTAGTATCTCGTCCAATGGCACGCCAAGCCCGGCTTGCGCACGCTGTAGTCTTCCATCCCCTCTCTGTCCGCGTTGATGATGACGGTTACCATTATTCTGCCTTAAAATCTCTTCTATGGGATGCGCCTCCGCGGGCCTCGGACGGTCCCTCCGTAAAGCCCCTCCAGAATTTCCCTTCTCCTATCTTCCATTTCTTTGAGGTCATCGCAGATATCTAATATATCTCTCCAGGTGACTGTTTCCGCCTGATCGGTTTCATCTCCCAGTAATCAGCGTTCACGTCGTTCGCTAATCGAAGGTTACGGGAGCACGGGCGACACCACGCATCGCGGCACGGATGGACGACAAATTTTATGTAATTCTTTTCGGTGCAAGGGCAGTTGAAAAGGTTTCTGCGGATATCTGCCAGCCTCGGTGTACGGCAGTTCGAACACTCTAGCTTCATATAGATACACATTTTTTTTCTCTTTCTGAGTTACGAAATGCTTGCCGCTCTGAGCTTTACCAATCCAGCAAACTACTTATCACTCTAGGACACTCTATAGCCAGAAAATTGAGACTTTTCGATAATCCGAATGCTGCTGCTTATATATCTTATTTTCTTGATTTATACTGTTTATCTCGGTGGCCTGTCAACCTGGAATTCTTCTCTTGCATGAATTCATGCTGTTGAAAAATCTGCAAAGCTGATTTGCTGGTTTCCAAGACCTTCTAAATCAATATATTAATATTATTTTTAATTATTAATTATTCATGGATTTATGTGTCTCAGACGCAATAGTGCCTTGTGCAGTAATTAGCACCGTCCATTGGTATTCATTAGTTGACATCCCGCGAAGTTAGACGAGAAAATACTATATTGTCGCAAGTTCTCTCGCCTAAGCATAAAAAATATCGTACGCTCAGTTATAATCGTACCAAGACGAAGATTGAATGTCCCGCCGCTGTCACTCCCTGAACCCAATTTCTATCCTCGCCTCACGAGTCAATAAGCCCATCCTCGGCCTCATACTCATCACAGGTCCAATCCTTCAACTGCTCCGCAACTTCTTCATCTCCGATAAGGTCATCAAACTCTTCCCACAGCTCGTCACCAATCACCCTCCTTGCTCCTCAAGCGCGCTTTTGAACTTGAGAACGAGTTCCTTCGCGGGTCGCATATAGCGCAATCCCTGACATCGCGTCCCGTGGATGACGGCGGGAGGAGCTGGTAGAAAACTTTATCCTTGCATGGGCAGTCCTTGTGTCCGAGCTTGCTTTCGTCAAGCCGGTGTACGGGCCGCCAAGATCAGAGCCTGCGGGGTCTAAATGGTCAAAGTCCAGGAGGATGATGCGTAGGATACACATCCTGTTTGACTTTTGGGAATTTCTTGAGCGAGAGTGTCTTTTTGATGTGGATTTGTTATTCTAATAATGCTGAAGGCCGTCCGGGACAATGATAGTATAGTGTTAACTCGGCTTGCTCTTTTCGGTTTTTGTGCAAAGTTGTGTATGATTCCGCTTAATAAGTGTTAGATTAAGGATCAAGACCAGCCGCGAAAGTTTTTTTTATCGTAGATTTTCGTTATTATCGCATCCAGTGCTTTTGAGATGTATACAGAAACTCGAACGTGAACGTAGGAGCACTTATATAACCTTCTTCATCAGGAGCTCCGTTAAATTCAAAGCCATTCATCTCCAGCAACTTGAATATCCTTATTTCAAATCTCAAAGCTGGCATCACGAACTTTTTGTAACATGTTCCTCACATGATAATTCCTCTAACAAATACAGCTGCCGTTTTGTTTCCAGCGTTGACTCGTAACGAGGTCTTTGTCGTACTTCAATGTGTTTTGACCCCCGTCGGTCCTATCTTCGGAGAGAATTGTTGACAATCACGAAGCTCTTTGTCCTCAAGTGTATAGAATCTGACCAATGATACAGCAGTCGAGACGGCTGCTGCAGCGGTCAAGAGATATTCAGAAAATTCCTGATCGCTCGAGATTTTATTCATGATAAAACCTGAATCAAGTTTGAAAAAAAAAAAATTTTTTTTTTTTTGAAAGAATGTGCGTTATGTCAGAGAATCAAGATGAATAAAGTTCTACCGGTCCGGCAAAAGCCTATCTAGAACCGCAGCGTTTCTGTTCCAATGAGTCTTTGTCATTATCAAAGCGTCATTGCCCGACCGTCGCATCCTATCTCGATCCCCACTCCGGCATCGCTTCCACCGGCACAAATCCACCCAACAACCTCGAAACACTCCCTCTTCCGCCCTCGGAATATTCATCTTGCACTCAGAAAAAAGATTAATCCTCGCCGCCATGCTTTTCACAGCAGTACAAGCATCGCAGTTCGGCCATATACACCCCCGAAAGCCGACGTAAACGTACGTTTCTCCGCACTCCGCGTTCTGACAAACTGCGCAGCTATCTACCGTAGTTTTTCGCGCGGGGAGTTTGCCGTATTGCCCGCGGCGGCATGAGGTAATATGATTCTTGTGAAGCGGCACATCGCGAAAAAACTTTCTGATCATAAAGCTAATTAATTTCTTTCTTTCTTTCTTTTTTTTTTTCTTTTGCTTAATGTCAGTATAACACAGTTTTAGTAGCGGGGGAAATTTTGCTCTTCGTTCAGACCTCCGAAGAATACCTTATTGGGATCCTATTGTTGACTTTTGACTACTCCCGATTCTCTTTGTTGTCTCGGTTTGGAAAGCTATTTTTCGAAAACAATCAGGTTTTGGAGTTCGATGCGCTGAAATGGTGAAATTGATAGTCAAAGGGTTACTATTTATTAATTAGTTCCGGGCATGCTTGATCGTCCATGGGAGTCAGTGCCGGCGTTGAATTGATCAATTCAGCGGTAACACATTTCATCATGAGTCTAATGATTGTATGCGTTGAGATCCAATAGACCACATCAGATCCATTCTATCCCATTCTAGATGAATAAAATGTACCCGAAATTATAACGGCACTTATCCTGATATCGTGATTGAATACAGTTAGTTATATTAAACCTATGAAGCAGCATATCACTAAAATAGAAAAGCAAGTCCTTCTCTACAACTTAACTTCAACGCTGAAATAGAGAAGTCGACAATAATGACATAACGAAGTACATTGAATCGGGTTATAGCACCTCCGACCAATAGCCAGGCCGATTTTGCGGTATAGAATCTCTCCGAGTGATCCCCGAAAATCGCGAGGACTTCTTTTTCGAGATCATGATGTTCCCCAATCCCCTATAGCTACAATTCACCATCACGCCGAAACACTTGAAAGGTAAACCGAAAGGAAGAAAAGATCTAGGACGTCGAGGCAAAAGAGAAGATAACCCGATAATCAACCGCTTAAAAACAATGTGCATAAAACGTCACATAACCCTCGACTTCTTTCACACCCGAGCTGGAAAGGTGAGCGCTTCTGCGGCCGCGCCAGGAACCTCTCCACGGGTCCTTGCACCTGTGACAAGAAGCTCCTCCACCGGATCACCGTGAACACCTGCCGCAACAAACCTTGCAAACTTACTGCGACCCGCCGTAGGCTTCGCCGCCAGGTTTAATAGGTTCTGGGATAGAGAGTTGGAGGTCCCGCGGGATAGCTACATGTGGGACTACTTGGCTAGGATTGTTGGTAGCAAAGATGGGGTTAATAAGTTGAGATACGCTTAGACTTTTGTGAGAGGGAGAGTTGTCTAGGATTTCTTTTAATGAAGGAGTTGTAATATGTTTGTGCTTTCCTCACTCAGCGTTACGATTTGTTAAATAGCAATATGAAAAACGGCTTGAGCGGCCGCTGTACGATAAGATAAAGTGTTGGCTAGTCATCGAGCCTTCAGAGTAGCATCCGTTCCGGTGTCTAGAAGACACATGCCTAATTGCTGAAATCTTGGTGTTTTATATTGCCCTTCTCGTACGATTTAAAAAAAAAAAAAAAAAAAACTAACTCTCAGAAATACCCCTTCCTCCTGATCTCCTCAACATCATCCCACCCCTTGACATCGTAAAACATCGAAAGATACCCCACGAACTCCCTCTTTGCAACTTCATCTATCGGCCAGCCCCAGTACCTGCGCTCCTCGAACCACTCCTCGAGGTTCTTCAACCGCGCGCAGAGCTCGCATTCGAAATCGCTGTAATGCTCCGCGTACTTGCCTTCGCAGGTATCATCGTGATCGACCCTGAGCAAAAGGTATGTTTTTTCGCACTCACATGTCCTCCCTTCCGTAGAATCCCAGTTTCCCACGTCCGCTTCTTCGACGGTCCAGCTGTGGCCTTCGGCTTTGTGAATAATTCGGGGTTCGCGGCGGGTTAGCCTGATTGTTCTTTCGATGCACATTTTGCTCCTCTGTTTCTTTCTTTTTTTTTTTTTTTGAGTAATCTCAGGGGGAAGCTTTTGTCTAGATTTTACGATACTCTGAGCGGCTTCGTCTTTGGATGTCTTTTTCGCTGTTTTAGGATTTTCTTGGAGAGATTCTGTCGCTTTAGTCAAAAACTGTAAGGTAGGGAAAAACTTAAAATCAGAATTAGAAAAGGAAAATGTGACGGTTGTATAGATAAATACATCAAGACACACATGCATAGCTATAATAAAGGATACTTAACTGCAAGCGATCTTCAATCCTCTCGAAAACATAACAAGCTTGTCACTCGATAGCTTTGCATCTACTTGACACGCATCTCACCTCGACCTCCAGATCGTGGCTGGACCGAAGATATACCCGAAAATTCTAACAGATTTACAAGACAGTAACAAAGGCTTCGTAAAGACCTAAGAAGTATTAGCATCATTATAAAAATTTTATCTTTCCTATTTGGAAAAAGAAAAATATATATATATATATAAGTAAAATTTCAAAATAAAAGAATAAAAACGAGCTGCACGTTACACAGCGTTCAGACCCCGCTACCAACGAGCTTTATTCTCAAGGTCGGGTGTGCACGTGTGAGGTCACCAGAATTCTTCGTCTCTTTCCTTTTGCGCCGCACCGCACCGCACTCACGAGCATACTCAGTATACACACCAATTATTTAAGCTCCTCTATACTATCTATACTTACTGCCTTAAACAACCCCAATACCTCTAAGTGTCCACAAAGTCTCGTGAGCAAAACTTCTCCCGCAAAGCTCGCCTTTACAAGGAAAACCTGGCTAATCTAAGCCAAAAAAAAAAAAAAAATACGTCAGTAGATCAGCGGCGCCTTTTTAATTTCTGCTGTCAACCCTTGTCATTGGTTCCACAAGGCGCGGAATAAATAAAAGTTAGTTAACAAAAAAGAAAATATTTAATTGGATTATTGGAGCCAAGTTTTCACGGATAAGGTGAAAATCTCCTAAAGAGGAATGACTTGTACAGGTTACAGGCTACCGGCACAGCACGTTACTGACCCACCATTCAAGACCATTTTCTTACTAGCTCCTTTCGCAGTTATATCTTCTTCCTGCATAGAAACATCAGATGGCGCCGCCGCCTACGTATTTTTTTTTTTTTTCCTTCTTTGTTGAGTGGGGTGATTTATGGCATGTGTTAGGGAGGGATTTGGGTAGCTTATCCTTGTGGAGAGGGGTAGCTTACAAAATTGTTTGGCAAAAAAAAAAAAAAAAAAAATAAAAAAAAATAAAAAAAAATATTGGGTAAAAAAAGATTACCATAGCAAAGGCAAAAAAAAAAAAAAGATTACCATAGCAAAAGAATCAATCACATCCCCCGCACTTCTTTTTTCCTTCTTTGTAATCCTTTTCTTCCCCTTGCTAGAAAGTCAAAGGGAAAAAACTCTTCAACGACGATCGCCATTAGTAGTTAAGTAGTTAGTTACTACTCATCGCGTCTCAGTAACTCCCTCAAGGCCTTATAAGGTTATAGCTATAGATTTTTTTTTATATTTTTTTTTCGCTTACGAGCTCTATTCCTCACGTTTTTTTTTTTTTTTGCTTTCTTTCTTTGCTCTTCATCGCGAAAAAGAGAGCATCATCGCCTCCAACAAAAATCTTAAACTCGAAAAGAACAACATTACCTTTCCCACTTCCGAACAAAATAAGCCCCCCCCCCCCCTCCCTTCCTCCTCCCAACAAAACCAAAAAAAAAAAAAAAAAAAAACCAATGGCCGACACGGAGGTCTTCGACCCCGAAATCGTAGACGAAGACACCTTCGGCAGATCTCGAGATGGACGACGACGACGACCACGAGTTCTCGTTCGAGATGGCGGTGCAGTACCTCAAGCAGGCCAAGGATACCATAAAGGAGCTCGGCGAGTCGCTCGAGGAGCCCGACCTGCCCAAGGTGTCAAACCTGGGCCACTTCCTCAAGGGCTCGAGCGACTCCCTGGGGCTTTACAAGGTGGCCGAGAAGTGCCGCGCGCTGCAGTACCTGGGCGCGAAGAGGGACGAGACGGGGGAGGTAGACATTGAGGAGGACAAGGCGCTCGAGCTCGCGAAGGTGGCGTACGACGAGCTCAAGCCGAGGGTGGACGACGCGGAGGGGTTCTTCAGAAGGT
The DNA here is from genome assembly GCA_002224055.1 of Pezizomycotina sp. ARF18. Taxonomy (NCBI): domain Eukaryota; kingdom Fungi; phylum Ascomycota; species Pezizomycotina sp. ARF18. The sequence continues at coordinate 65,678 of AZLU01000194.1, forward strand.
TTTACAGGGCAAGGATTTCAGCTTAGAGGAGAACGAGGAGGATGAGGAGTGAGAGGAGGCACATTGATGCTGAAGCTTAAAGAGCTAACAGCTCGTAGAAGAGTACTAGGAGGCCAGACGCTGCCAAAAAAAAAAAAAAAAGAAAAGAAAAAAAAAAAAAAAAAATTTCCCAGCGGAGGTTTTCTCGTTTTCTATATCACGTGATCTACCAAAAATCCGTTTGTCCGATGTTTTTTTCTTTCTCACGACCATCTTTTTCTTTCCTGCTTTTTCCCATCCATTGTTTGTTTTTCTTTGCCTTTTTTTATTCCCCTAGAATCTTAGAACAGCGGAGGTTTTCATATAAAAAAATCCAGCATTTTATAATATGATGAAATATTTATATGTATACGTCATAATTTGGGGGTTAAGGGGAGGGTGTTGCGGAGGTTTTTTGGTAGTAAAACAAAAGAAAGACACGTTTTCATAGCCGCATTTTATATTGCACGTTTTCAATGATAATTTTTAAACATTTCGCGATCAGCTTTTAGCCAAAAAGTACTCAATTGTTCTACAGAGGCTTAAGTTTCTTTACCTGCTTCAATGTTATGTGTTAAATTCCTCACACAAATTTAAGCATCACTCCGCTGTTAGGTACGAGGTCGTCTAATCGCTTGGAATTGTAATACGAAAAAATTTGCCAAAGTTAACATAACACTGACCTTGCATTGGAAGAATAAACAATAATACGTCTAAGGCAGTGTTCTCATTATATAAGTTAATATCTTTGCTCTACGGAAACGCTGAAGACTTGGAATATAACAATTTATTTTAAGGATAATCACTATACATACGGCTGCTGAATAAACCTCTATAGCTGTATATTTTCCTATTAAAGCTAATTATTATATTCCAAACGGAAGATAAAACGCGAGTTCGATCTTAAAAGTCTAAGAGCGAAAACCCCTCCAGTTTAGCACTCCTCGCCTTCGGAAGTGCTTGACAGAACCTCCGCAGCCCTCCTCCTTTGCCATCCCGCGGCCAGTCAAGTCGGGGCCCCGATAGTGCTCAAAATCCGTTATAGTATAATAGAATCCTCCTTTATAGCTCTGTTTTTTTTGGTTTTTTTTATCGCTTTACACTCCGAGTTTTAATTGCTACATGTTACAGGAGGTAGCTGGATGATGTAGATTATCACGTATAATCCTGCGATACAATCTAACTTTTCTATCGCTCCTTCAGGCAAAGGAAACAGACTCGACCCGCCATCGCGGCAATCTAGGCAGCGAACCCTTTTCTTTTCTTTTTCGTTTAATACCTTAGTCCCAAGTCTTTTTTATAAATTTCCACGAGCCCCATTCTCTTCAAATCTACAGAGTATATTGCATTTTCAGCCCCTTTTATTCTACTTTGATTTTCGCTTGTAGCTCCACCATTAATTATCTCCCTTCCCAAGACATTCGTCGTAGAGAAATACGAAGAAAAAAAAAAAGAAATCCTATCTTCTCTCCCCAATTTCCTTCCTAGCAGGATCAACAGGAACAATGTCGTCCCTCAGCAATCCCCAGCGAAATCTCCCGGCCCGCCGCAATTAAGCACCTTCCTAACAACCTGGTTCCTCCTCGACGCCTCCATCAACATCCTCTGCGCCCCCTCTTCTTCTTCAATCCAGCACTGTACTACTCCGGCCCTCCCACCGCCTTCTCCTCCCCTCTCATCGAATTTGATATTCACGACGCGCACGCAATCCACCTACTTCGCCATCGCGGGCTGCTGCATGATCACCGCCGCATTCTCAAAGTGCGCAGAGACTCGCGACGGTTGGCCATGTGTTATACTACCGGGAGTCATTTTACAATTACCCGCGGTGATTGTTAGGATGAGGGTTGGGGATGGTGGGTGGGGTGTGTGGGTGGGACAATTGGCGGGTGCGTGGGGGTTGTGGTGCCGTATTTGTGGTTCGCGGTGGTGAAGCCTGAAGGTACTCCGAAGGTAAATTGAAAATAACTGCTTTTTGAAATTGTTGCAAGAATGGTTCTTTGTTATGGATGGCATAGAACTGACATATTTGATATCTAGACTACTGGTAGTAGTAGTAGTAGTAGTAGTACCTCTTCCACGGCGAGAAAGCGATCCGCTGCTGAGGGGAGAATAAAGATGGAAATTGCTTTAGCGAGGCGAATAGAGAGGACATTATTGGGTGCGGAGTTTGCCGACAACGTTACAACCTACAAGATCGGGAGTATCAGATTATTACTTCAGTTATCCTTTCAGTTACAAAAAATATAAGATTCCAAAGCTGAAGCAGCGACAGCGTGATTTTATTGAACTTTATTGCTCGCGGAAGCAGTCTCTTTCGAAACGCGTAATATAGGGGTAAGATGTTGAAAGAGTAGTTCCCGTAACCACTATACTCCAAATATCCTTCTTCTTTCTAAATTCCACCTTAATAGAGAGGCAGGAAAATCATCCTGTATTCTAAGCTAGAGATACTTCCGTCATATGTATTGCGATACCAATAAATCAATTATCTTCCTCTAGAACCCTACTACGACCCTACCAAAAAAAAAAAAAAAAAAAAAACATGTGCGAATAACACGCATCCGCATCCCGAAGCTCTGCGGCCACTACTCCCCTTACAAAGAAGCCGCAGAGTCGCAATACAACGGCTGCCCGTGCCACAACTACGTTTTAACAACTGCTACGTTCCTGCCGTGTAAAGATACTCGCTGCAACAGCTGTAATGCGGTGAAGCCGCTGCTCGCGGAATTTAACAAGTGGTGCACGGGTTGCGAACCTGTTCCGCCGGAGACGGTGATGGAGTTGGAGATGTTTATTGGGAGGATCGGGGAGCTGGAGATAAGATAGTTAAAGCGCCCTTATGAAACATTTCTGCTTTTTAAGAATATTGGCATGTCAATGTAAAGCAAAGGGAAAATAAAGTGGGTTCAGAAGTCATGCAATTTTGTCTCGTCGTCTGGGTCCTTTAAGTTTTCACTTCTTTGTTCCCTAGCTATACTTGCCAGAAGTATTACAAAGCCGCCGTATTGGGAACAGATTGATAATTGGTTTTTGCGAATAAATTCTCAAAAAAAAAAAAAAATTCACGCAGCTCCCGATTTCCCCCTTTATTCGAAATTTATTTCATGAGGGAAACTCCAAGTTTTGTGGATAAAAGAAATAGGCCGTCTCTGGTGAATTTGCTTTGTCTTTAGACCTCACTTGCAAAATGCTTCAAGCTTCGTGAAAAACTTGTGCTCATTTTTAAAAGGGTTAAATAAATCTGTTATCGTAAGCAGTTATATAAGTATTGACCTCAAATCATCATCCAAGAAGACCACGTATTTGTTCTCCCGTGGTGCTCATATATTCCTCAGTTAGCATCTCCAAGCTACCGTATTTCTTCCCTTCCTGACCATCAACTCATTTTTCATTAACGAACCTTCCAACGGGAAATCATGTGTTTCGTAGGCGAAATAACCATCCACAGGAGACCGCCCCCGCCTTTCCACCGCTGGGAACTGGAGGACAAGGAAAGGTTCAGAGCTGTCGGGGCGAAGCGTCCGCACTGTACCTGCGACCAATCACGGATGCATATAATGTATTCCGAGAAATCCTTTTGCACCGATGATTGCGTAGACTGCGAGTGTTGAAGCAGACAGTCGAGAAGATTATGCGCACTTCGTCAAGGGGCACCCAGTCATGAACGAAGACAATATTTTAATGACGATGATGTGCTGGAGTTGGTCGGGAAATTTTTCGCCATTGTGGATCAGGCCGATCCGTGGGCGGATGAAGCAGCAGACGGTTGGTAGTTTTCGAAAAAGGAGTTTCGGTAAGGGGGAATGTATTGCATTATTTTAGTGTATTTAAGCTGCGGTATAAGGCAGAAAAACTGTTAATAAAGATAGTACGAACTCTCGACCAAGAGATGATATGAAAGTGATACCTCCGCCTGTTCAATCAACAATTTATGATTTTAAAGGCGGTTTTGTAATTTTTTAGTGAAGCGTGAACTAGACATTTTGTTACGGCAGTATGTCAAATTTATTTTTTTTTAAAAAAAAAAAAAAACTGGCGGGACAAGTTTCTATTTTCTACATTTATTACATACCCACTCCAGCAATTTTCAGACAGTGATACATGATTCTTTGAAGGAATGAGAGTTTATGGTTAATCCGAATATCCATGAATATATAAGGCCCCGAAAAAGAATCTCACGAAATCCCCCCCCCCCCCCCATCACATCTCAATCATCTCAATTCGCCTAAAAACCATACTCACCTCAGGTTACCTCAATGAAATAGAATAAATTAAAACCCGGACCTCAAAATCTCCTTTCGGAAGAAAGAATATACATATATAGACCTTGACACTCTCAAGCTCACGGAGCCCGATTCAATCGAATACCAAGATATAAGAACCATATCCATTTCACCATATTGTATGTAACCGTTACACTTGTAATAGAGCTACCCACACTGCCTTGATATTCCTATAATCCTAGAGATCTTCAAAGCCTCCGACTATTTATCCAAGATGTGCACCGAACAGACTCTAATAATAACCCGACACGGCTCCGCACCCGTTCCCGACTCCTCAGCGCAGATAAAATACGCTGTTCTAGACTGCACTTGCCCGAAATTTTACGTAAAACTACTGGAGAAGCCAGGCATGGACTACTGCGACCACATTCTTCCGAGTGCAGATGTACCGACCCCGGACCCCTGCGACTATTGTAATCTCCTAGAGGAAATTATCGAGAAGATAAACAAATACTATAACGCCGGCAAGCCTACCACAAAGGAAAAAGAAGAGGCCGCGCGGGAATTGCTGAAGAAAATCTTCAATGGGTTTGAAATGATGGGAAAGATCAACGACCTAAAAAAACGAGGGGACGAACTTGAAAAGAGGAATGCAGAGTTAAGGAAGATAATAGCGTTCTTAGAGTACCTGCAGAGCGTTGGGGCAGTGTCAATGAGTTTTGTTATTATTGAGAGGGAAAAGAAATTCCTCGTACTAGTATTGACAATGGATCAATAGGATTCACGCATTAACCTGACTGCTGTATCGTGTCCACTTGTTTCAATAAATGGCTATCCCATGTCTTCTCTCCACCTCCGTAAATTACTCGTGTCCACGGTCAAATTGTCGTTATTTCCACGCGCTCAATCTACCTAAGAATTAAATAAAAAACAAGAGCTGAACTTGGATAATCAGCTCGGCTTCGCCATACAGAAGATGAAAAAGAATATTGTGAATGTTGGATAAGTCTAAACTGAACCGCTTCAATTCTATATACGGTATAACCCATTCCGTAGTGAGACAGCCTAGGGCGGCGCCACTATATAGGCCTCAAAAAAGCAAGATAGATTTCTTTACTACGATGAAACCCTTACGAGAGATAATCTATAGCTTATACGCAAAAGGATAGTAATATTTCGAGATTGCGCGTTGATATTCTACTACAAGGCTTGATATGCATAGCTGGAGCAAGAAGGATTGTGCTTTGGTACAACGGTGATTATTTCAACTGAAAGGTTCTGAGGAAGTAGTAAAGCAAACCATTTGACCAAAAAGTGGACAAAAAGGAATTCCGGGTCGTAAGTTTTTGCAAGATATCATGAAATCTGCCGTCCTTCAAATCCAAATCCATGGACTCAATAATAACTTCAAGTGTATAATCTCGTTATATCGGTGCCCAGGGTCCCCCTAATAGAGCCAAAAACTCACCTCATTACACCTCCCAATAGTCCTAAAATCATTAAAAAAAAACCTTCAACTACCTGCCTTAAAGAATATGTGCACCGAACACATCTTCCTCGTTTGGCTGGACGGCTCCGATCCCATCGAAGATACCTCCGCCCCAAGTTGTATGCAACTCCAGACTGCGTCTGCCCGAACGTCTACCTGGAATACCTCCTAACCCAAACGCCGATTCCTGCCCCCACACTGTTTTCGGCTTACCCGCGCAAGGTTTCTGACCCTGCGTGTGCCTGGCACAAAAAGTTCTTCGAAGACGTCAACAGACACTACAACGCCGGCGAGCCTCTTCCAAAGGTAAAAGAAGAGTATGTTCGTATCGTGTTAAGGTACCTGATAAAAATTTCGGATGCATGGCGCATTGCGATAGGATCCAGGAGCTAGCGGGAAAGCTTACTGAACAAGACAGATCGGATTTCCAATTAGAGGAGAAGCTTCAGGAAATCTTGGAGGAATTGGCCTGTTATAATCGGTTCAATTCTGCTTAAAACTCTCAGCTATGCTACATGACCTGATCATGAATGTTCTCTCAATCTCCAACCAATTACTCGAGCTCTTCTCCGCTTGGGGTTTTGTTCCGGAGATAATCTTAGGTTAACAAAACAAGCGGGAAATGGGCAAGTATATCAATAGGGTTACTTTTGTAAAACAGCGAGCGTTCCAATGGTAATGCTTTAAACTTATCCAGCGGAAAGTGCCAAGGGTTTAATGTGTCGGGTTACATGGTGAATATTTCAAAAAATACACTATTTACGGAGTATGAAAATAAGATGGTTCCCATACTTCTATACTTATATCATAAAAACAATCATTCCAGAGGCCGCTTCCAGCTAAAACAAAATATGACACTGAACGCGGAAATCCTATGTCTCTTTGAAATTATAGTTCCATTCCTTGTGGAGGCTACTTGGGAAGCCATTTTTCAAGCCGCGTGATTCTAAAATTGTTTCGTCTACGAAACATCAGTATTTAGGAATTCTACTGAAAATGACATGCTTAAAGTATCTTTTCGCATAAATTATTATATTTATTCAAGAGCCTCAGTCAGAGGTTAGAAATCCATGCATTTTGTCCTATAGTAAGGTAACTTGATCCGCCATGGTACTCTCGTTGTAAGATTATACGCCTTTAATCCGTCAACGAACTGCAAAAGCTCTATTACCTCAATCTTGAGTGGATCTTAAATGCTCTCGCATCCTGAGAAATATATTTTCCGATTCAGTGGCTGTAGCTACCTCAAATAATGCCATTCTTTTACTCTGCGAGTGGGTTGAGGATCCCCATTTCGTAGCATTGTGAAAAACCTCCTGGCAAACCCTTCCACAGCGCAGTTAGATTTTAGAAGCCTTGTGAGGGTGGATCAAAACTGAACTCCACACAATAGAAACTCTACCATTCGATGGAGCAAGCTGGCTCGGCTGGATTATAGAGTATCGGGCATCCGAGAGATAGACTTAGTCCACCCTTATCCGTGACACACAAGGTTAGCAGTAAGTCCACGGTTCTAACTTGACGGATAGGATCAGAAAAAATTTGAGTGGATCTAACTTCAGAGCTACCAGGAAGAATCGATACCATTAAATCGAGCCCGATGCCCTAGACATAATGATACCCGTTTTAACATTCAGAACTGATCTTTCATCCGCCATAAGTTCTGTAGCTCGGGGAAAATGTTGGTGAGGGACGAACTTGTACAGAAAGTAGAAGTAAACAAAACGAGCGGATCTAAACTCCATATTTCTTAAGAGTAGTAATGGAACCTTGTCCAGGAGCATCTCCTGGCTTGAATGTTACCTGTTTTTCCATGCTGTGGTATACTTCGGGCAACGTCCAATTTAACAACCCTTATTGGACGAATTTATATCATTTTACTACAATGCTTACCAGCAACTCAGGGATTTCGATGGATCAAGTATACTTGAGGATCCTTGCCGACCTATAAATTCTATCCGCTAGACTCTCGGGAATCGAATATTATACGCCTTTCTACCAGAGATATGACTTCATTATTTCGCATTTAGGTTACTTCCGTCGACCGGAGCCTACCCCCGGGTCTAATTGAAACCTTGGAATTTCTTGTGGATTGACATCCAACATGCAAACCTAAAAATACCTGATCCAGACGCAGCAGTGAGCTCTGCTGCTGATGGTGTGCTTTTTGTAATGTGGAGATGGCCTTCGGATGCATCAGTTTTAGACTTTGGAAATGGTGCCTGGGCAGGAGGAATGTCGGCAAGGAACCCAATGAAGATTTTTGACGTAGACCAACCCACTGCCACAGCAAGAACAAGTACTGAGGCTTCTCATTCTCATTTCAAGTGTCTCTTGTTGTGGAAGTATAATTCGAGGTGCATTTTTTTGTCCGCCTCAATTCATGGCCGAGGTAAGTGCTGCGGAGGGAACTTCCTTCTAACACTGCGAGATGGTCCCGACCAACCCAGCTTACCACACGTCAAGATTTCCATTTTCTAATTACCATAGCCGGCGCGCATCGGATTCCGTGGTTATTTTGATGAAAGACTACTCCTTGAGCCGCACTTGTAACTCACGATCGCGCCCTGGACCGTGAATGATTCCTTTGAAAATCCTGACCCGGGAGTACCACCGGAGGTGGTATCAACCTATCTCAAAATAAATCCGCCTCAATTTATACATCACAAGCTTAGACACATCTATTAATGAATTTAATTTGTTTCAATGCTATGTGCTGATCCACCATATACTCTGACGATTCCATTCGTTGCTGTTACACGCACAGAACTTTCACCTTGGTAAAATGGTAGTTCTCAAACTACCCTTTCAAGGCAGAAACTCCTCATTTCTGGATATAGCTAGGCGAGGCGAATCGAATGGCCTTGTTCTTGTACTGTGTTATATAGGTTAAGAAGTATATGTTTGAGAATTTTCATCCTTGGCTAAAACTGAGCTGTTTTTCTGAAAATTTTGAAAGACCTCGTTTTTGATCGACAATTTTGATGAGACTTCCCAACCAATAAGCCACAGGGGCGAAACTATTGCGATTCATCCGGGAGCATAAGGCGAGTCTAATTCCAACGTCAAAACCCGCTGTTGTTGGTACTAGAGCTTACATTATCCTCGAGTTGACAGTTGACCATCTTAAAAACTGCTTCGTTAACGAAATTCAAAAATCTCAAAAACGGACATATTTTGAGTATCTTGACATACCTTCGAGCGCCCTCTGGTTAAGCAGTAAAGCCCGTTTCTTATGTATCTAGGCTTGGGTAATCTATTCTAGTATCGCTTGTTATAGGGAGGTAGTTCGGGCATCCTCCAGTTCAGTCAAGATTCAAATTTTTAAGGTTCAAATTTTTAAGACGTTGATCTAAGATGCGACGCTTGCAACCTCAAAAAATCACCCGAAAAAGTTGTGGATTGAAAAACCGGATAGATTAGGCGGCCGGATGCGGATGGATTTTAAAAGCTTTATGAAGAGTTTATGTCACCATATATTATATTTAACGAATTTTTCAGGCTGAAAGTCCTGCATCTCAGGATGAATCTCTTCAAATTTTTGAAATTTGCCGTTGGCATGTACACGTCGAAGCTACCACCACACAAACGAAACCCATCATTCTCATGCACCTACGCTTTACAAATAAGTTCTGTAGAACCTTTCCCTTAAGTTTGACGTTTGATGCGCAGCTTTTAGGGCCATGGAAAGCTAGCATTGACGAGGTCTGCTAGCATGAACTCCCAAGCTATACCAGCGAGCAGTTGTAAACATTTAGCGCATCTCAATGAAACGGTCAAAGTCTTACAAGCCAATACTCTGAGGAGCTGGAATTTTAATACCAAGAATGCAGTTTGCAGAGGCAATATCCCTGTACGATATGTATTCAAATCCTGATGGCAAACGACATACGCAAGAGGTTCTCTGCTGCGGCCAGTCCGCGGGTTGTTCACCGCCAAGCCACTGTCAAAAAAGTCGACAACTAGGCGCGCCCGCCCTGCCCCCAACCCGGCACTAGTTTCGCGATTAGACCGCCAAGACATTCTCCCATTCGTCTAGAAGTTCCCAAAACGTGAATAGTATCCACTTCCCCTGCTAAAATTAGCACTGCCGCGCGTTATAGCACAAAAAGGAGAGACTCGAAACATGAGGAATTTCCCCAGTTTTCCTCGACATGCAGGGAGGAGGAAAGGGATGGCTTCTCACAAGGCGGAAGTTTTTTTTACTGTGTGATACCAAGATCCAGCCTTGTTTCCAGGAGAACGTTCATACTGTTAGGAGGACAATAAAGGGGAAAACTCCCCGTTTTCGCTGACCTTCTCGCTGTTTATTCCAGTGTTTATCTCCGTAATTTATCTTTTGAAGTAGTTCTATCCCAGAATCGTTGCTAACGTTACGCCTCTCGCCATTTAATATTTTCCGCTCCATTAGCGAGTCTTTTCTTGCATAGCGTTTTTGGTTCATTGTCCTTTCGAGCATAGGAGTATTCTGTTTGTCCTACTTTTTTTTTTTCTTTTTTTTTAAGTATAGCTACCGTTAATCACAACTCGAGCACGATTCGCTTCACCAACATTCACCTCCCTATCCTCCAAAAAGTCTACGACGACTACGCCGGCAACATCAGCAACCCGAAAGCGCAAAGGTTCGAGACGCCTTCCGGTCCGCCACAACACTCGAAGACGTCGTGCAGACCGTCACAAAGCTCAGAAGTCTGCCGAGACAAGAAGTCCCACAAATTCCTTATGAAACTCAACCAGCTTTCCAGTGGATACGGGAGAACCGAGATGGAGCTGGCGCAGATCAACGGGCTTTCGGGTAGGCAGCTGGGGCCCCATAAAGCTCATAGCAACGTGGTGTGGAAAAGCCAAGAAGTCGTAGAGAATTGTGCACGTTGGTCACGCAGGCTGAGATTGAACCGATAATATGCCGGAAGTACGAGGAGATCCACGGGCAGAACCAGCTGGTGAAGGATAGCCTGACGGACTTTTATAAGATATTGTCCATTTCGCTGCCCTTGCGTCGGACATTTCGAGAAGAGTAATGCGAGTAATTCGAATCTAATACATCTACGTATCTCGTATAAAAAAAAAATTTTTTTTTTGATGTGTTGAACATTAGATGTTGACGTAGAAACCGGGGGTTCGTTTTAGAGCACTTCTTTCGCCACTTTGCGAAGCCTGCGATGTCGCATTTGATGCCGTTATCGAGAATCTAAAGACCACTGCGATGGTAAAGGAGATTCGAAGGTTGCCGAAATGGATGGATCGCGCGATCACGGAATGGTAAATGTTTCTATAAACCTCCCTTACCCCTCCCCGGGGGTTGCTAGATGAGTAATACTATTCGAATATCGATTGTTATCATACAGTTTTTTTGAGTTACAATGTTAACATAGCTATTGGCGCCGCTAGACAAAAAAAGCGCAAGGAAAGAAGCAAAAAAGGTCCGCGAGTGGTTACACCCCCAACACACACATCCCAGCAAAAGAAACAAGCATCCGATAAGACCGCAGGTACATGTACCTGGTTCTCTCCCGCCCCGAATTCGCAATCCTGGTCGTCGCGTCTGCTCCGATAAGAGACTACTCTGGGTCACGGAACCCGGATGTGGGAAATCCTACCTGGCCTCCGCCGCCATCCAAAATCTAAGCGACCAAAAGTTACAGCCGATATAACTATTCTACAAAAGAAGCGAGGGAGACATTCCACCACACTCTGGATAGGTTTCCTAGGTGCTCCTGTTTCAACTTTTGAGAGAATTCTGATGGGGCGGAGACGATTACGGCGTCGTGCGTAAAGCACCGGAGAATAGAGATAAGTCTCGAATTTCGATTACCTCGAACAGCTACTCAACGATGCCTACCAAAGATTGACGGGAGGGTGTTTTGTGTCTAGACCCGGATGAGTGCGAGAAATCAAGCGCTAATGGATTGTATCA